>CP139504.1:372622476-372788072 GCA_021014915.2 Artemisia tridentata subsp. tridentata | reverse complement strand
ATACCCTCTAAGGGTGTTTCGGAATCTTCTTGACTTACCAAATATTTACACATATTTCTTTCCTTTTATCGGTTAACGGTCGTTAGTCATTATCCGTTAAATACTAATGGTCGTTATGTGTTTTTGTGTATATAATAATTAAATATAACTTTTTATAAATAATTATTATTCATTTACTCTTCATACGTAAAGTGTGCAATCCCGTGATCTCGAGTTCGATCTTAACATACGACTACTAAAATAATGTCTACAAAACTAACAGCTCCCACTTGGACATATTTTAATAGTGTAATCACATCGGTTAGCGTCTTGCAACACGCCGATGCCTCTAGTACGACTCGAGCAGGTCTCCTGGAAAAACCTTTAATGATTCATCATTATTATTATTATCCTTTTGTTACTAATACTACATTAAATAAAGATATGGATCTAAGTCATTCTTTATTCAATTATTCTGTTTCTCGTTGTTTGTGATTGAGCAAGATTACCAAATCTTCTGAACATATTCAGGGGAGATCTTGGGCGTGGCCACGCAAACATGTTGTCAACCCTACGAGGGGACCAACAGTATTAAACTCCAAAATAAATTTGAAGGAACAAATTCTATCTTGACTACAAGGATAACCTATGAATTTTGCAACAATTACGAAAACAATCCTCCGGTTACGTATAGCGTTAAATTGTTCCACATAATGCACTACATTCATAACAGTTATCTGGTATCTCAAGTCTGAGGATAACTGTTCATGATTTATTTAATAACAACATCCATAAAGTAACATCATGTAGTTTGTGATAAGTCCTATATTCAATTCATTGAATATCATGTGAATTTGGCATGTCAACGCATCAATATACTTTTAAGTATATTATACCAAAACTCAGATTTGTCTTAATTTAATGATATTCCCATATCATTAATTGACAACGGACGATTTAGAATAACTAATTTATTCACGGATTAAACATGCAAATATAGGAAAACAATATTAAATAATGAACATAAACATAACCAATACTTTATTTCATTAAAAATAATAAATGTTTACAATATCCTTTATCCAAATACTAAACAGAGTCATGCATGAAACTACTAGCTAATCTAAGTCCAATGCCATTGGCAAGTTCAGTAAGCTTTTCTTTAGCTAAAGCCTTAGTGAATGGATCAGCTAAGTTATCATCAGTGTGAACTTTTAAGAGATTAATCTCTCCTATGCTGACTTGTTGTCAAACATAGTGATACTTCCGTAGAAAATGTCTGTTGCCCTTCATGACTCCAGGTTCATTGGCAAATATGATTGCAGCAGAATTGCCACAATACATATTAATAGGCAATTCAATTGAAGGCATAACACCAAGCCTTGAAATGAATTTCCTAATCCAAACAACCTCCATTGCAGCTTCTGAAGCAGCTATGTATTCGGCCTACGTCGCAGACATCGCAATTGTACTCTGCTTCTTGCTCCTCCAGTCTACTGCTCCTCCATTGATAACAAAGACATAACCAGTCTAAGACTTCGCATCATCTTTGTCACATTGCCAGGACGCATCACAGTAACCTGTAACATCAAGTTCTGTAGCTGGATTTCCACCATACACAAGAAACATATCTTTCGTATGCCTAAGATACTTTAGAATATGTTTAACAACAATCCAGTTTTTTTCACCTGGATTATGTTGAAATTGACTGGTGATATTTTGAGCAAACGCCACATCTGGCCTTGTGCATCTCACCGCATACATAATAGATCATACAGTCGAAGCATAAGGAACTTTGCTCATGCGTGCCACCTCTGCAGGTGTTGAAGCACATAACTCACTGCTCAAGCCATGTTTCACTTCCATTGGCAAATATCCTTTCTTGGAATTTCGCATATTGAATCTCTTCAATATTTTGTCAATGTAAGCACTTTGACTTAATCCAATTAACCGCCTTGATCTATCTCTATAGATCTTGATTCCTATAATATATGCAGCTTCCCCTAAATCCTTCATAGAATAGCACTTTCCAAGATATGCCTTAACCTTTTGCAAACTTGGAATGTCTTTTCCCATGATCAATATGTCATCAACATATAGGATAAGGAATATTACATTACTCCCACTAGCTTTGTGAGATATACACATGGCTCATCAAGATTCTGAGTAAATCCAAACCTTTTGATTTCTTCATCAAATCTTTTATTCCATTTCCTTGATGATTGCTTCAATCCATAAATGGATCTTTGAAGTTTGCATACACGGTTTGGAAACTTTGGATTCACAAACCCCTCAGGCTGCGCCATATAGATGCCTTCATCTAGGCGACCATTTAAGAAGGCGTTTTTGACATCCATTTGCCAAATCTCATAGTCATAGTATGCTGCTATAGCTATGAGAATCCTAATAGCCCTAATGTCAGCTACAAGAGAAAAGGTCTCCTTGTAGTCAACACCATATGTTTGAGTAAAGCCTTTAGCTACCAAACGAGCCTTATAGGTGTGTACCTTGCCATCCATGTCAGTTTTCTTCCTGAAGAGCCACTTACTTCCAACTACCTTGGCATTGGGAGGAAGGTCTACTTCAATCCAGACATTGTTATCTTTCATGGATTACATTTCCCAATTCATAGGAACTACCCATTTATCCTTTTCAGGACTCTCAATGGCAGCCCTATAATTAGTAGGTTCATCAAGATCCCCTAATATAGTTTCCTCAACTTCTACGTTAAGACATAGACGTTCAAGAGATTTCACATGTCTTGAAGACTTGCGAATGGGAACAATATCAACTTCAGGTGGAGGACCCAGACTTTCAGGTTCCACAGGAAGTACGCTAGTATTTTCAGAAGGTAATGTATCTACATGATCATCTTCCAGATCATAAACTCTCCCACTGAATTCTTGAGATATAAGTTCCTTTTCAAGAAAGTCTCCGTATCTAGCAACAATTATTTTGTTTTCAGGTAGGTAGTAAAATTAGTAACCCATCGTTTCCTTTAGGTATCCTACAAAGATACACTTTACAGATCTCTGTTTGAGTTTATCTGCTGAGTCACATCTTATATACGCCTCGCAACCCCAGACCTTTAAATAAGACAAGTTTGGAGCTTTTCCATTCCATATTTCATATGGTGTCTTATCAACCTTCTTAGTGGGAACCATATTCAAAATACGAACCGTAGATTCTAAGGCATAATCCCAAAAAGATAAAGGAAGAGTTGTAAGATTAAACATTGATCGTACAATGTCTAACAATGTATGATTTCTTCTCTCAGATACATCATTTTGTTATGGAGTATATGGAGATGTGAGATTCTGGACAATTCCATTCTCAGCTAAGTAATCTTTAAACTCTTGGCTTAGGTATTCACCACCTTTATCAGATCGAAGAGCTTTAATCTTCTTTCCTAGTTGCAATTCTACTTCTGCTTTGAAAACCTTAAATGTTTCAAACACCTCATGTTTATGTTTAAGCAAGTAAACATAACCATATCGGCTGAAATCATCTGTAAAGGTTAAGAAGTAGCTAGCACCTTTTCTTGACACATGTCTAAGTGGTCCACACACATCAGTATGTATTAAACCAAGTAGATCAGAAGCTCTTTCCATATTACTATGAAAAGGTTTCTTAGTCATCTTCCCAGATATACAAGACTCACATTTATCATATGATTCATCATTGATACTTTTCAAAAGCTCATCATGTTGTAGCTTTTTCATGCGAGTCTTGCCTATATGAGCAAGTCTACAGTGACAAAGGTAAGAAGAATTCAAGTATGACTTAATTCTCTTACTTATGCTATACATTGAATTATTATTATTGGATACACAATCATTCATGTCAATTTCAAACACACCATTCACAGCAATAGCATTAAAATAAAAAATACCATTTAAAGAAACAGAAATTCCATTATTATTGAGAGTGTGAATAAAACCCAAATCCAACAAACATGAAAAGGAAACAACACCTCTAATAATAGAAGGTGCATAATAAAAATTGTTTAATGACAGTACTAAGCCCGAAGGCAAAACTAAATTAAACACTCCTATGGCTTCAACAGCTACAGGTGCTTCATTTCCCACATGCAGATATTGCTCCCCATAGGCAAGCTTCCTTTCCACTCTAAACCCCTACAGTGTATTACAAATGTGAATACCGCATCCAGTATCATATACCCATGAATTAATTTTATGATTTAGAGTAAATAATTCAATCATAAGTAAGTTACCTGAAGTGCTGGCGCCCAAGTGCCCAATCTTCTTGTTCTTACTTTCTCGCAACTCTTGGATATAAAGAGGATAATTCCTCTTCTAGTGACCAACTACATGACAGTAGTGGCAAGCCTCATCCTTCTTTGGAATATACGTCAATTCACCCTTAAGATGATTTTGTACATAAATTCCACTTGCCACTTTGTGAAGAAGGATAATCCAAAGAAGGATCAGGCTTGCCACTACTGTCATGTAGTTGGTCACTGGAAGATGAATTGTCCTCTTTATATCCAAGAGTTGCAAGAAAGTAAGAACAAGAAGACTGGGCACTTGGGCGCCAGCACTTCAGGTAACTTACTTATGATTGAATTATTTACTCTAAATCATAAAATTAATTCCTGGGTATATGATACTGGATGCGGTATTCACATTTGTAATACGCTGCAGGGGTTTAGAGTGGAAAGGAAGCTTGCCTATGGGGAAAAATATCTGCATGTGGGAAATGGAGCACCTGCAACTGTTGAAGCCATAGGAGTGTTTAATTTAGTTTTGCCTTCGGGATTAGTACTGTCATTAAACAATTTTTATTATGTACCTTTTATTATTAGAGGTGTTGTTTCCTTTTCATGTTTGTTGGATTTGGGTTTTATTCACACTATCAATAGTAATGGAATTTCTGTTTCTTTAAATGGTATTTTTTATTTTAATGCTATTGCTGTGAATGGTGTGTTTGAAATTGACATGAATGATTGTGTATCCAATAATAATAATTCAATGTATAGCATAAGTAAGAGAATTAAGTCAGACTTGAATTCTTCTTACCTTTGTCACTGTAGACTTGCTCATATAGGCAAGACTCACATGAAAAAGCTACAACATGATGGGCTTTTGAAAAGTATCAATGATGAATCATATGATAAATGTGAGTCTTGTATATCTGGGAAGATGACTAAGAAACCTTTTCATAGTAATATGGAAAGGGCTTCTGATCTACTTGGTTTAATACATACTGATGTGTGTGGACCATTTAGACATGTGTCAGGGAAAGGTGCTAGCTACTTCTTAACCTTTACAGATGATTTCAGCCGATATGGTTATGTTTACTTGCTTAAACATAAACATGAGGTGTTTGAAACATTTAAGGTTTTCAAAGCAGAAGTAGAATTGCAACTAGGAAAGAAGATTAAAGCTCTTCGATCTGATAGAGGTGGTGAATACCTAAGCCAAGAGTTTAAAGATTACTTAGCTGAGAATGGAATTGTCCAAAATCTCACATCTCTATATACTCCACAACAAAATGGTGTATCTGAGAGAAGAAATCGTACATTGTTAGACATGGTACGACCAATGTTTAATCTTACACATCTTCCTTTATCTTTTTGAGATTATGCCTTAGAATCTGTGGTTCGTATTTTGAATATGGTTCCCACTAAGAAGGTTGATAAGACACCATATGAAATATGGAATGGAAAAGCTCCAAACTTGTCTTATTTAAAAGTCTAGGGTTGCGAGGCGTATATAAGACGTGACTCAACAGATAAACTCCAACAGAGATCTGTAAAGTGTATATTTGTAGGATACCCAAAGGAAACGATGGGTCACTACTTTTGCTACCCACCTGAAAACAAAGTAATTATTTCTAGATATGGAGACTTTCTAGAAAAGGAACTTATATCTCAAGAATTCAGTGGGAGAGTTTATGATCTACAAGATGATCATGTAGATACATTACCTTTTGAAAACACTAGCGTACTTCCTGTGGAACCTGAAAGTCTGGGTCCTCCACCTGAAGTTGAAATTGTTCCCATTCGCAAGTCTTCAAGACATGTGAAGGCTCCTGAACGTCTATGTCTTAACGTAGAAGTTAAAGAAACTATATTAGGGGATCTTGATGAACCTACTAATTACAGGGCTGCCTTTGAGAGTCCTGAAAAGGATAAATGGGTAGCTGCTATGAATGGGGAAATGCAATCTATGATAGATAACAATGTCTGGATTAAAGTAGACCTTCCTCCCAATGCCAAGGTAGTTGGAAGTAAGTGGCTCTTCAGGAAGAAAACTGACATGGATGACAAGGTAGACACCTATAAGGCTCATTTGGTAGCTAAAGACTTTACTCAAACATATGGTGTTGACTACGAGGAGACCTTTTCTCCTATAGCTGACATTAGGGCTATTAGGATTGTCATAGCTATAGCCGCATACTATAACTATGAGATTTGGCAAATGGATGTCAAAACCGCCTTCTTAAATGGTCGCCTAGTTGAAGACATCTATCTGGCGCAACCTGAGGGGTTTGTGAATCTTAAGTTTCCAAACCGTGTATGCAAACTTCAAAGATCCATTTATGGATTGAAGCAAGCATCAAGTCAGTGGAATAAAAGATTTGATGAATAAATCAAAAGGTTTGGATTTACTCAGAATCTTGATGAGCCATGTGTATATCACAAAGCTAGTGGAAGTAATGTAATTTTCCTTATCCTATATGTTGATGACATATTGATCATGAGAAAAGACATTCCAAGTTTGCAAAAGGTTAAGGCATATCTTGGAAAGTGCTTTTCTATGAAGGATTTAGGGGAAGCTGCATATATTCTGGGAATCAAGATCTATAGAGATAGATCAAGGCGGTTAATTGGATTAAGTCAAAGTGCTTACATTGACAAAATATTGAAGAGATTCAATATGCAAAATTCCAAGAAAGGATATTTGCCAATGGAAATGAAACATGGCTTGAGCAGTGAGTTATGTGCTTCAACACTTGCAGAGGTGGCACACATGAGCAAAGTTCCTTATGCTTTGGTTGTAGGATCTATTATGTATGCGGTGAGATGCACAAGGCCAGATGTGGCGTTTGCTCAAAATATCACCAGTCAATTTCAACAGAATTCAGGTGAAAAACACTGGATTGTTGTTAAACATATTCTAAAGTATCTTAGGCATACGAAAGATATGTTTCTTGTGTATGGTGGAAATCCAGCTACAGAACTTGATGTTACAGGTTACTGTGATGCGTCCTGGCAATGTAACAAAGATGATGCGAAGTCTCAGACTGGTTATGTCTTTGTTATCAACGGAGGAGCAGTAGACTGGAGGAGCAAGAAGCAGAGTACAATTGCGATGTCTGCGACAGAGGCCGAATACATAGCTGCTTCAGAAGCTGCAATGGAGGCTGTTTGGATTAGGAAATTCATTTCAAGGCTTGGTGTTATGCCTTCAATTGAATTGCCTATTAATATGTATTGTGACAATTCTGCTGCAATCATATTTGCCAATGAACCTGGAGTCATGAAAGGCACCAGACATTTTCTATGGAAGTATCACTATGTTCGACAGCAAGTCAGCATAGGAGAGATTAATCTCTTAAAAGTTCACACAGATGATAACTTAGCTGATCCATTCACTAAGGCTTTAGCTAAAGAAAAGCTTACTGAACTTGCCAATGGCATTAGACTTAGATTAGCTAGTAGTTTCATGCATGACTGTGTTTAGTATTTGGATAAAGGATATTGTAAACATTTATTATTTTTAATGAAATAAAGTACTAGTTATGTTTATGTTCATTATTTAATATTGTTTTCCTATATTTGCATGTTTAATCCGTGAATAAATTAGTTATTCTAAATCGTCCGTTGTCAATTAATGATATGGGAATATCATTAAATTAAGACAAATCCGAGTTTTGGTATAATATACTTTAAAGTATATTGATGCGTTGACATGCCAAATTCACATGATATTCAATGAATTGAATATAGGAGTTATCCCAAACTACATGATGTTACTTTATGGATGTTGTTATTAAATAAATCATGAACAGTTATCCTCAAACTTGAGATACCAGATAACTGTTATGAATGTAGTGCATTCTGTGGAACAATTTAACGCTATATGTAACTGGAGGATTGTTTTCGTAATTGTTTCAAAATTCATAGGTTATCCTTGTAGTCAAGATAGAATTTGTTCCTTCAAATTTATTTTGGAGTTTAATACTGTTGGTCCCCTCGTAGGGTTGACAACATGTTTGCATGGCCACGCCCAAGATCTTCCCTGAATATGTTCAGAAGATTTGGTAATCTTGCTCAATCATAAACAACGAGAAACAAAATAATTGAATAAAGAATGACTTAGATCCATATATTTATTTAATGTAGTATTAGTAACAAAAGGATAATAATAATGATGAATCATTAAAGGTTTTTCCAGGAGACCTGCTCGAGTCGTACTAGAGGCATCGGCGTGTTGCAAGACGCTAACCGATGTGATTACACTATTAAAATATGTCCAAGTGGGAGCTGTTAGTTTTGTGGACATTATTTTAGTAGTCGTATGTTAGGATCGAACTCGAAATCATGGGATTGCACACTTTACGTATGAAGAGTAAATGAATAATAATTATTTATAAAAAGTTATATTTTATTATTATATACACAAAAACACATAACGACCGTTAGTATTTAACGGATAATGACTAACGACCGTTAACCGATAAAAGGAAAGAAATATGTGTAAATATTTGGTAAGTCAAGAAGATTCCGGAACACCCTTAGAGGGTATAGGCCGATCGGTTTGGGGAGGGGAAACCCAACCAAATCAAACTTGAGCTCCAAGATAACTACACTATATAAACACATTAAGGGTTCTTAGTTTTTGCATCTCTTGTACAGAATACTAAAACCTAAATTTGTGTTTTCTTTCTCTTGTTCAAAAATCGGCCGAGCACCCCCTCCTAAGGGTTTTGACTTTTTGGTTTTAATAACCTAAATCGTTTTGTGTTATTTACTTGCATAAACACTTACTTGCTATTAGTACGTGCGTACAAGAACGTGAATCAAACACACTATTGTTTGTTTCTTGGATTGAATTGCAAAATCGGTAAGGGGCAATTCGTGTAATCCTTATAAACCCTAATTAGGGTTCATCACTCTTGTTGCTTGGATTGATTCTTGTTTTGCTAGAATCATTAAGGTACGTATATGTTTAAATTCGGTTAATTAATTATGTGTTATTGTTCCTACGCTTCCGCATGTGTTCTTTGATGCTTATTATATTTAATTATGATTGTCATGATATTAAAATTCCAACACTTTTAACAATTCATGCAATTAAGCTTTATAAAACTCCCAAATTAAAGATCAAATCATAAACCCTATAAGTGATCAAAATAAGTTATGGTGAGTTTTGGGTACTTTCAGCAAGATTTGTAGGTTTTCGGAAAGTTTGACCACCATTGACCGCCGTTGACCACGGTTGACCTATTTGTTTGACCCATTTACATAAATCAGTAAGGTTGGTGGCCCTGTAGCTCCTAGGTGGCGATTAATTGGCCTTGTAGACCTTTTTTTGCAACATTGCATGTAATATAATTAACCGAATATAAAAGAAAACGCGTACCTTTTAGCAATTCATGCAATTAGTGTTTATAAAACCCCCAAATTAAAGATCAAATCATAAACCCTAATAAATTAGGGTTTATGTAAATCATATTATCCCTAAATCAATTAGGGTTCCAGTAAAATCCATAGTAGGATTTCTTTACGATCATGTACACACGTATTAGTAGCGATTCGATGCGAAAAGCTAAGGTTTTTGAATCACAAAACAACCAAAACACTTTTGTTATTGATCACAAAAATCGAAAACCCTATGGAATGGGGTTGTACGATCGTTGGAACCAAAAGAGGGAGAAAGAAGAGAAGTTAGGGTTGCATAGGTGATCCAAGATTAACACATAATGAATACAAGGGTTTGTATTTATAGTGTGTTTAACTTAGAGCCCAAGTTAGAAGGAATAACCCTTCTGGAACCCATATAATTCGTTCTATGGCTTCCAAGAAGGATTCCGGATCCTTCTTGGCTTGTTTCCATATATTCGTATCTCTTCTTATTTAACGACCGTTAGTCAATTCCCGTTAAGTACTAACGACCGTTAAGTATTTATTTATTTGTGATTAATAATTAAAATATAACTACTTATATATTAATTATTTAACATCGATTCTCATACGTAAAGTGTGCAATCCCATAGGCTCGTGTTCGAATCTGGTCATACATATATTAATTTATATCCACAAACCTTTCAGCTCCCACTTGAATATACCTTAATATAGTAATGACATTGGTAGCATCTTAGCTTAACACCCCAATGCCACCAGAACGACCCTGAGTGTGGTTTCCTGTAAAACCTTTTTAATGATTCATTATTATACTTATCATTTTGTTACTAATACCATGTTAACTATGGTTATGGATCAAAGTCATTACATAAGTTAACTATTCTGTTTCTCGTTATATCCGATTGAACAAGATTACCAAATCATCTGAACGTATTCCAGATAGATCTTGGGTAAGGCCGTACAAACATCTTGTCAACCCTACGAGGGGCCCAGCAGTATTAAATTTCAAAACAAATTCGAAGGAACAAATTCTTTCTTGACTACAAGCAAAACCCATGAATTTTGCAACACTTTTGAAAATTCAAAATCAACTAGGAAGTAGCATTGTGTCAATTAGAACGGATCATGATCGTGAATTTGATAATGAAACACAATTTGGAGCTTTTTGTGATGGTAATGGCATAACACATAATTTTTCAGCTCCTCGTACTCCTCAGTCAAATGGTGTAGTAGAACTGATGAACTCAAATAAGTACATTTTATTATCATAATTTATCCTATTTATTTGACTTGTTTTATTATATTATCTATGAGAATCGATACATTAATGTTTACTTTAGTAATTCTCAGGTAAAAACAAGCATTATGCGAAACTTGGCGATTTTGGACTAATTATGGAGCAAAACAAGCGAGATGTTAAAAGTCTACTGAAATCCAGAAGATGCGCCGTATCTCACTCAACAGATACGACGCAATATCATACTTAGATGAATTCGAAGACCATTGCCTGACTTTGAAGAATGCGCCGCATGCAATTATGTCATGCGCCGCATATGAAACTTTGGTCAAAGAAGAAGATCAAGCTCGCTCTACTCCAGATACGCCGCAATATACTTCTAACATACGGCGTATCACTATCAAGATTTCACAAGTTACAATCCAAGTACATGCGCCGCATACAAAGATCAAGTTATGCCGCATCTGAAGACGGTGTACGAATATTCCAGAATATATTAATCTTGGACCCCACGCGAAGTTAAGTCAATGCGCCGCATCTATCAACTCAATGCGCCGCATCTATCCCTGAGACAGAAACTATAAATACCCCAAGGACAGACGAATTTGAGAGCTCTCAGACTCTTAGCTCTCTAAGACCGAAGACCTAGATATAACCCTAGAGCCGAATTCAGACGACCAAGCAGCACAAGACACACCTCAAACAAAGATACAAGAGCTGTAAGAAGGTCCTGCATGTATTCAATTCATTAAGTAGTTTTGTTTTATTGTTTTAGTACACTTTAATTCATCAGGATTGATGGGCTTGTGTCATGTGACTACGGAAGATCATGCACTCCCCTTAATATTGCTTTCCCATCAATTAAAGTTTATATGTTGATGTCTTTGGTGACTTTTATTAGTGCATTGATAACCTCTGTGTCTAGCTGAGTCTTGCTTGGGTCGCCATGCCCCTTCCTCGCCTATTTATTTTAGCATCTCTTGAATAAATAGGATAGACATAAGTAATCATTAAGGGTTTACTCGCCGATAAGATTAGAGCCAACGAGAAAGGTTTAATTATATACACTTCATATAAAACTAGCAATAAAACAAGTGACAAGCTACTTAATTATCAGGACAGGTCTTCTTATTGTCTCGAGTATCTATCTGTGTACGTGTGTGCTAATCGCTGATTCGTGCTCATTAGTTTAGTTTTCAATTTAATTATAACCAAACCGTGCCAGTCTCTCAGGCTGAACCCCCTTGCGTTAGATTAGGTTGTATAACTAACTTAGGATATTAAAATACTGATTAGAATAACTAGATAATAAGTTCCACTCTTAGTGATCGACACTCTACTTACCATTATATTCATACTGACCGGGTACACTGCTCGTTAAGTGTGTGTGTTATTGATAAGTCGGCTAAATATAAATTTAAAACTTGAGTAGGCATTAATACTGCTAAACCGCAACGACACATCGCGCACTCCATCAAGTTTTTGGCGCCGTTGCCGGGGAGTGAATTGTTATTATCTGTTAATTTGATTAGTATTTTAATTAGGTTTTTCTTTTTAGTTTTTTTTAGATTCTAATCACTAACCCTGTTATATATTAGATAGATTGCATTCATTGTATAATTTGCATATTTTCTGTTTTTGTGTGTTTTTTTGTGTTTTCTGTAATTTTTGTTTCTTTTTGTCTGTTCTTATTTTTGTTTTTCTTTTTTCTATTTTTCCGCATTCTGCTATCGTTGTATTGTGCTAATACAAACGATACGGCGCATCTGTTTTCACAGATACGGCGTATTGCGTTTAATTTTTATAAAATACAACGCGTTTAATAAATTCGAGTACGACGCATCTTTCCCAAGATACGGCGTATTCTGTTTTTAATAAGAAATTTTTCTAAACCCTAACGCCATACGACGCATCTGTTTTAACAGATACGGCGTATTTTCTATTTAAATAAAAATAGTTTTTCGAATTATTAAACAGAAGCGACGCATCGATCTTTATCGATATGGCGCATCTACTAAATCAAAAATCTTGTATTTTGAAACGTAACGAAAATACGGCGCATTAGCTTTTGTTAATACGACGCATTTAATTTTAGTAAATATAATCAATTTTTGATAATTTAAACTTGATACGGCGCATTCTAATTCATAACCGGTGTATCTGTTTTTTGAATAAAAGTCTGATTAAATTTTAACGTAATAAGATACGGCGTATCCAACTTTCTGGATACGGCGCATCGTCAGCAGATATCAGCCATTTTTATTCTTTATATTCGTTTCTAAATTCATTAATTTCTCTTCTAGTAAACAGATCCTACTAACGATTTTACCTATGATGACAGGTTTTGCTATGGAAGATATGTCAATGAACGGATATCTTGCTAAGGCACCTATGAAAGATAAGCACTATGAAAAGTCCCGCACCAAAAAGCCGTTAATTCTGGAAAGTGATGACGAGTGTGATAACTATGAAGTTAGCTTGAGCAAGTTCCCTGCATTAAGCATTACTAAAAGCTCAGAATTGGAAAAGGAACTCTTGCTTTCGGATTCATTCTAAAATTTCGATGCTATTACTCGCAACTTACCTACGATCGATGCTTTACTCAAATCCGTATCTCAAACCAACATGCCTTTCTACTCAGTGGAAGTTTATGAAGATGTCAACTTCAATGTACTCACGATTGATGCCAATTTATTTTCTTGGGAAACCCCTCTTGAAGCTACTTATATGGAATTCAAACGCTTATGCAATATTGAAGATGGGATATTCTCTTATGATTTACTAATGAGCTACACTGAAGATGAATTGTTACTCTTATGGCCTATCATTGAATCTAAAGGATTAACTTGGACGACTATCGAAGAAAAATATGGGAAATTCCAAATTGAATACATGAACTCAGCAAATGCAGTCAACAAATCGAGCAACAAAAGCTATGGTAGAGGAAATATCCAACCTATACAAACTTCTTATATGCCTTATTCCGAACAGTATTGGGGATTAGATAAAAGCAATCTGGATGATGAAAGAATTTATGCTGAATCGGAGATACTGTTTCATAAAAAGTTAGTAAGGTTGATGGATATCTCTTTAGAAGAATGGCTTGAACTTAAATACGGTGATCCCAAATTTGCTCCTACGAATGAAGTCAAACGGATTGTGACTTCATGGTTGACACGAAGTTTTAAAGAACAATTTAATGAGTTCATGGAGATAAGGAGGAAAATGATTGGTAATACTAGCTTTGACGTTAACTACGATCCTAACAATGCTGATTTTTCAAATTGGTTAGCTAGTAAGTTCAATAACCATAAGACCATGGACCGAGCTACTAAGGATGTGTTATGGGTATATTGGATGAGAGGGGAAGATGAGGAAGTAGAAAGCAACAATGGATCATCACATGACGATTCAACGATCGAGGAAGGCATTGAAGAATTTTTGAGCATAGACATTGATGTGTTCAATTATGAGACACCCTTGTGCAAACAATTCAAAGAATTTAATTACCTTCTTCAAATCGACGCTGATGTGCTAACTGGAGATCTACCAAGATTCAAAACTTATGATGAGTTCAAAAACACCTGGTACTACGAATGGAATGGCCAGATACCATGGGTTTGGGATAAACCATGGGAATTTGGGCATATTAATCACACTTGTAAACCTTTCCGTTTCAAGGATGAAAGTAGTGAATGGCCAACCTGTGATTGGAAGAATGATGGAACCTGCAATGGGGGAAGTATAATTGGAATGAAAGTTGGAAACTATGTATACTTTGAAGACTATGATTGGTATGAAAAAGTTGAAGACTCCCTACGTAGAGCAGAGGCTTTGCAAGAAAAAGGTAGAATCGAATACTTAAAAGAACTAAAGGGAGCATCGAATACTACTTTTTGGGAATGGGTGCATAGAAAATGTGATGATTACACAAGGCTTAATTGACGGTTACAATGGGAATTGAAAAGAAAGTGGGACGAGACTCAAGATTATTATCAATCCATTAACTTGGTTAATTATTATCCCTATGATAATAAAGATGAGTCAATAATTGATGAACTTGATGACTATTTGAATAAGGATCCTTATTTCAAGTTTGTTGATAAAGACGAAGAAGAATTCATCAAGAGAAAATGTCGACTACTTGGGATCACTTATAATAACCCACCATTGATGATTTCTGAAAAATTTGAAGTCATAAAATACTCTTTGGGACCATATGAGGAATATGTTGCGACTAAGACCAAATAATATATTAGATTAAGTTGAACGGAAGAAAATGTTGCGGAGCTGTACGGTAACATCTTTCGGATGAAAGAAGAAGGATGGCACGTAACAAGAACAAAATAAGGAGCTGAACGTGAGTCTAACTTGAAGACTCTGGAATAAAGACAAGTGCTGACCGGGAGACAACCCGATAGAAAATTTTTTACTTTTCTGTTCTGTGTCGAGTCTGTCAGACCTGCAGAAGATGCGGCGCATCTCCATCATAAGATGCGACGCATCACCTGCAATGGTCATATCTTATTTCATTTTCTGCATTTTTATTTTTGACTTTACAACTTTCTGTCAGTATTTTAATGCGGCGCATCCCTGGTTAAGGATGCGACGCATCTTTTATTCTGATTTGTATTTATTCCAGGCTCGATACGGCGTATCTTCTTCCATAAGATACGGCGTATCGACTGACCTGATGATTTACAGTTTAATTTTTTTTAGGTTTTATTTTTACTAACTACTAATGTATTATGCAAGTTTGAACCTTCTTAACTCAGGTGTGTTAAAGTCTAAATGGTATTATAGATTCCTGCATTCTTGTGGATACATCATTTATGAAGCTTAAACACAAGAAAGTTGATTTTTGCTCTTATACGAATAATGGAGGATCATACCGAGCAAATCTCAGGGGAGTTTTTCTGTTCTAATTCTTTTATTTTCCAGTTTTTAACCTTTGACACAAACAACGAGGACGTTGTTTAACTTAAGTGGGGGGATGGAGAATTAGAACTCTTACTTGTCCTAAACTTTTTCAAAATATGCTTAAAATGCGCTTAATATATCAAAATTTAAAATTTTTTTAGCATGTTTTTGTTTAAAGTCTAAATTACATAACCGCACACATAACTCTATTCTTTCAAAAATATTAAAACTTTAGTGTGCTGGTGACTTGTAAACTTTAGAACTTGGCTTGTATACTATTCGAGACCACCATAATGAGTATTATCTATATAATTGGAGTGACTTGTCTAAATTGGTAAATTTCTAGGATTACACCCAAATAGCCTTTATATGTTATGTGATATTAACTAACTACACTGGTTAGTTAACCCCCGTATAAACCCTTTGTTTACTCTAAATTTTAGAGTAAGATACCCCTAGAAAAACCCTTAGAGCCATTCCTTTCGTTTCTTACACCTTTGTTATAATGTTTCGATACACCCTTACACCTTAGCCTACCCTGTAGATTAAAATCCGTGGTTAATTGCTTTAGGCAAAGTGTGTTTCCTTACATTACCTGTTGTTGGGAATTCTGCCAAGTAAGAATTCTGCTGAAAAATACTGCTGATGGATTCTGCTGAAGAGCTGGAATCTGCTGAAGAAGTGTTTCTGCGGAAGTAGAGATTCCGCGTATTATGTTTCTGCTGAAGAAGTGTTTCCGCGTATTTTGTTATTAGTTAGGATATGCACGAGTTTTATTAGGAAATTATAATGCATATCTTCTATTAGTTTTTAGAATATACGTTTCTTGTGAAACGGTTTAGGGTTCCTTGTCTATAAAAGGAACACATTATTATGTATTATGTACGAGTTTTGAAAAACAAGTTTTAGTATTAATCAAAGATCCATAGAGGATCAAACCGTTCTTAGTTATTTGTGTTTTTACTTGTGTTTGATTTCCGCTTTAGAATACAAGTAATAGGGACTTTCTATTAGTGTGTTTGTGATTACATAGACATAACTAACGATCCACGAGCGCTCAAAGATCTATCAAGGTCTGAGGTTCAACAAGTGGTATCAGAGCCTCGGGAGAGTCTCTGTGATACTAAGAACATCTTTTCTTTTACACCCTCTCAAACAAAACAACCAAAACAATGCCTGAATCAGACAATGGATCAGAAGTTAACAACAACCAAAACACCACATCTATGCAACAACTCACTCTCTCCAACATCAATGCAAAGTTCCCATACCTCAAGAAGGAAGAGTATGAATTGTGGGCTATGAAGATGCAGAACTGGATCACTAATATTGATTGGAATCTTTGGGAAATTGTCAAAAAGGGAAATAGTTTGAAGAAGCACATCAAAGATGCTGATGGTAGAGTTACCATTGTTGATCCTAAAACTGCTGAAGAGATTCTTGCTGTACAGAGAGAGAATAAAGTTAGAACTATTCTCCTTCAGGCTATTCCAGATGATCACATGGGTGACTTTCACTATATGGAGGATGCAAAGGACATCTGGATGGCCATCAAGGCTAGGTTTGGTGGGAACGATGAGTCAAAGAGGATGAGGAAATCATTGCTGAAACAGCAGTTTCAAGAATTCCAAGTCTCTGAGGAAGAAGGTATCCACAACGGGTATGACAGGTTCCATAGGATTCTGAGTCAATTGAATCAGCTGAAGGCCAGGCCAGACAATGAGGATTGCAATGCAAAGTTCTTGCGATCTTTACCTCCATCTTGGTTGCAAGTGAGCATTGCACTCAAAGCTAAAGGTGGACTGGATATGCTCTCTTTTGATGATCTCTACAACAAGCTTAAAACTCTTGAGCCCGATGTCAGAAGTCCCATTCGTTCATCCACTCCCACTTACTCAGCTTTTGTTAGCACCACCTCCAATAAGATGACTCAAGCTTCAAGCCCAAGCTCCTCAGCATCATCTTCCTACACCAACACCAGATCAAATTCACAACTACAGTCCAGTGGTGTATTGGAAGATGTACTTCACTCTTTTGTTGCTGATTATGAAAATCAACAGCAACTTGCTTTTGAGGATTTTGAACAGGTGGATCCTCTGGATTTGGAAGAGATGAACTTGAAGTGGCAGGTGGCCATGCTCACTCTGAACATCAAAAGGTTTGAAAATAAGTCAGGGAGAAAGTTTGGTTTCCAGAGAAGAGATCCAGCTAGATTTGACAGGAGGAAGATCAAATGCTATACATGTGGTCAGATGGGTCACTTCTCAAGAGAGTGCAAGGATAGGAAGACTGGTGATGAGGTTAGGTATTCTACCTATCAGCAGAATCAAGTGAAAGATGGATCTTCCAAAGCTTTGGTCACTCTGGATGATCATGTCAACTGGAAGGCGCATGAGCCTGATAATGATGCAGCTTCTGGTTCTAAGTTGAGTGGATTGCTGGCCAGTTGTACTACAGGGGATCAGCATGATCAAGTTGCCTTTATGGGCATCTCTCAGGTACATAATTGTGTTTTTGGTTGTAGTGAAAGATATAATGAACTTAAGGAGGCTTATGATGAATTGAAACCTAAATATAATGAATGTTATGTAGAAGTTGAGGCTTACAAACAGGCTTTAAAAACTTTAGAAAGACAAAAAATTTGGTTTCAAAAGAATCAGCTTGCTTATGATGAAAAGATAAGGGTGTTAGAAAGTGATTTAGAATGTACTAGAATTGATTTAAAGCGTACTGAGAAAGAAAAAGCTAAGGAGGTGTTAGAAAAACAGGATTTGCAGACTAAGCTAGACAATAACTTGGCTAGGTTCGATAAATGGAAAGAATCATCTAAAAACCTAAACAGGTTAGTTGATAGTTCTATGTCTGTAAAAACTAAACTTGGTTTAGGGTTTGGTGACTACATAGGGCAAGATCAAGTCTATGACCCTAATGAGTATAGTGTTTTTGACCCTGAACCTGTAGACTATCAAATTCCTGTTAAGTTTGTCAAGGAAGGAGAATTACATGCTGTACCTGGACCTATTAGAGGAGAACACATGCCCACTACCAACACCACCACAGACTTTGATGGATCACACCATCTTTATGGCAAAAAGTCAAGTGACTTGCCAGACCCTGATTCTAATTCTACTGACTTTGTCTCTTGTTCTGACAGTGACAAGTCCTATGACCAAGGGTCTACTACCTATACCAGTTGTGATTCAAGCGAAAAGTCAGACCTTCCCAAATTCACCAAGACCTCACCCAAGCCTACACCCAAGACTCCCTACAAGCCTGTTAGAGTTGCTGCTGATGAATCAAATTCAAAGACAGTTTCCTCTGAAGACTTGTCATTTAATTCTTTGCAAAACAATGTTTTTAATTCTGTCAAAAACAATCCTGTTAATGTTAGTGGTTTGAATAATTTTGCATGTAATGGAACATCTTTCACTTTTAATAAATCTTCTAAAAAGAAGAAATGTTTTGTTTGTGGAAGTAAATTTCATTTGATTAAGGATTGTAATTTTCATGAGCAAAGAATGGGTGTATGTGTTGATCAAAATAAACCTAGACCAATGTGGAAAAATGTTAATGACATACCACCATATATTCCACAAGCAACTAATAAGACCAGCAATTCTGCTGATAGACCTTCTCCATCTGCTTGGAGAAGATCTGTTGCTAGACCATATGTGAGACCAACTAGTTCATATTTTCAGAATGGTTATTGGCCTGGATTTATTGACCTAATGTATGTAGGTAGGGGATATTGGGATACTGCTGTCAAGCCCTTAGCAGGTTGTTCTTGGACTAAAAAGGGACCCTATTTTCAAAGAAGGCCCAAGAACAATGGTGGATCTTATACATCTACATGGCCTACATCTTATGATCCACAAGGCAGGCTCAAGTCAGTAATGACTTGAGTCTCCAAAGTGTACTTATATTTTGTATATATTTTTTGTTGTTGTTGTAGGATCATCCTCTGAAAAGTAAAGAAGTAGGCATAGTAGATAGTGGTTGTTCCAGGAGTATGTCAGGAAACATAAAGATGATGCATGATTTTGTACCCATTGAAGGAGGAGGCAATGTGACTTTTGGTGGAGGAGATGGTAGAATCACTGGGAAAGGAACCATCAGAACACCTAATTTGGACTTTGAGAATGTGTATTATGTGAAGGAACTGCAACATTTCAACTTGTTCTCCGTATCACAAATTTGTGACACCAAGAACAAAGTATTCTTCTCTGAGGATGAATGTCTTGTGCTCTCTAAAGACTTCAAACTTCCAGAAGATACAACAATTCTGCTGAGAGTTCCCAGAAGCTACAATTTATACACATTCAATTTGAATGATGTTCAACCTGAAGGTGACCTGACATGTTTGGTGGCTAAAGCATCCCTGGATGAGTTTACAAAATGGCATAGAAGGATGGCTCATGTGAATTTCAAGACCATTAACAAGCTTTCTAAACTTGGTCTAGTTCATGGACTTCCTTCCAAAGTCTTCACCAATGAGCACAATTGTGTTGCCTGCAACAAAGGAAAGCAACACAGAGCCTCATACAAAGCCATTACAGCTGTGAGAACTATCTCAGAACCTCTTCAGTTGCTGCATATGGATCTCTTTGGTCCAACTCAAATCAGAAGTATTGATCACAAGTACTTCTGCCTGGTAATCACTGATGACTATAGCAGGTTTTGTTGGGTATTCTTTTTGAAAACTAAAGATGAAACATCTCCAATTTTAAAAGAATTCATTACCCTTGTTGAAAACCAGCTAAACAAAAAGGTTAAAGGTATTAGGTGTGATAATGGGACAGAGTTCAAAAATGCTGTTTTAATAGAACTTTGTCAGTCTAAAGGGATAAAAAGGGACTATAGCAATCCAAGAACCCCACAACAAAATGGGGTTGCTGAAAGAAAGAATAGGACCTTAATAGAGGCAGCAAGATCCATGCTTGCAGACTCTAAATTACCCACTATGTTCTGGACTGAAGCAGTAAGCACTGCTTTTTATGTTTTGAACAGGGTATCCATCACTAGACCTCATTTCAAGACACCTTATGAACTTCTCACTGGGAAAGTTCCTGATATTCCTTATCTCAAACCTTTTGGATGTCAAGTGACCATTTTGAATACTAGTGATCCACTGGGAAAGTTTGATGAGAAAGCTGATGAGGGGTATATTGTGGGATATTCAGCTCACAGTAAGGCTTATAGGGTATATAATTTAAATGCGAAAAAGATTGAGGAGACCCTTAACCTGAGATATCTAGAAGACAAGCCTAATGTTCAGGGTCAAGGTCATGCTTGGTATTTTGACCTGGATTACTTAACTGATTACTTGGGCTATACTAGATATGTTGCTAACCAATCTACAGGTTCTCAAGAGTCTCCCACTAACAATGCAGGTACCCTGGATGATGACTCAGATAGTGAGTCTGAGCATGATGAACAAACAATTGTTGTACCTTCTTTTTCTCCTAACCATTTTGCAGGTGACAGCTCTAAAGAAACTTCTGATGAGATTGAAGATGAGTCACACTATGCAGAGGACCTTGCTAGACTCAAGAAGCAAGAGCATGCAGCCAATCAAGAAGCTGTAAGGCTTGGTGTGGAGTCAGCACAAGCAGTCAGTGGAAACCAGGATTCTGCTGACAGTTCTCCTGACGGTTCTCCTGTTTCTCCTGACATCATCAAATCTGCTGACAGTCCTTCTACAAATACTCCCATTTCTACTAGTGTGTCCACAGACTTTGAAGAGCCATATACACGCTTTCCAAGTCCTTCTGATCTTGGGAATCACCAACCCAAAGCTGGTATCTTCACCTCATCTTCCTATGACAGTGATTTTGGACCAACTGTGAACAATCTTGACACCACAATTGATGTCAACCCCATTGCTACAAAAAGGATCAACATTGCTCATCCTCAATCCAATATTCTTGGTGATCCTCAAGCACCTGTTAGAACTAGAAGTACTGTGAAAAGTTCTAAGTATGGTCAAGTTTCTTTTCTTTCCTATGTCTCAAATCAACAAAGGGACAATCACACAGACTTTAAGCATTGTCTGTTTGCTTGTTTTCTTTCTCAAGTGGAACCAACCAGTGTTTCTCAAGCTCTTGAAGACTCAAGCTGGATTGAAGCAATGCAAGATGAGATGCAACAATTCAAGAATCAGCAGGTTTGGATACTGGTACCACTACCTGAAGGGAAGATTGCAATTGGGACGAAATGGATTTTGAAGAATAAAAGAGATGCAAGGGGAATTGTGGTCAAAAACAAAGCAAGATTGGTGGCTCAGGGGTTCAGACAAGAGGAAGGAGTTGATTATGATGAAGTCTTTGCTCCTGTAGCAAGAGTTGAGGCCATTCGAATCTTCTTGGCCTATGCATCTTATATGGGTTTCATGGTATATCAGATGGATGTGAAAGGTGCTTTTCTGTATGGTGAAATTGAAGAGGAGGTATATGTCACTCAACCCAAAGGTTTTGAAGACCTAGATAATCCAAAGCATGTTTACAAGGTTGTAAAAGCTCTCTATGGACTACATCAGGCACCAAGAGCTTGGTATGCTAGGCTTTCTGCATTTTTGCTGAAGCATGGTTACAGAAGAGGTGCCATTGACAAAACACTCTTCATAAAGAAGAATTCCAGAGACATCATTCTTTTGCAAGTTTATGTGGATGACATTATCTTTGGCTCCACTAAAGAAGCTTGGTGCAGGGAGTTTGAGGAATTGATGAAGGGAGAGTTTCAGATGAGTGCTATGGGGGAGCTTACTTTCTTTTTGGGTCTCCAAGTTAAGCAGAAACCTGATGGTATATTTATCAGTCAGGATAAATATGTGAGAGACATTTTGAAGAAGTTTGATATGGAAAATGTCAGAACTGCCACTACACCTTATGAAGCTCCAAAACCAAAGCACAATCTTGAACCAGATCCTGCTGTGAATGTTCACCTCTACAGATCCATGATTGGTTCATTGATGTATTTGACAGCTTCAAGGCCTGACATTACATTTGCTGTGAGTGCTTGTTCTAGACATCAGGTCACTCCACTTACTTCCCATTTGAATGCAGTCAAAAAGATCTTCAAGTACCTCAAAGGCCAACCCAACTTAGGTCTTTGGTACCCAAAAGAGTCTCCTTTTAAGTTGGAAGCATATAGTGATAGTGATTATGCTGGTGCAAATATGGATAGGAGATCCACAACTGGAGGTTGCCAATTTCTTGGAAGAAGATTGATTTCTTGGCAATGCAAGAAACAAACTATTGTTGCTACCTCATCTACTGAAGCAGAGTATGTTGCTGCTGCCAATTGTTGTGGTCAGGTACTATGGATACAAAATCAATTGCTGGATTATGGGTTTAATTTCATGAACACCACAATCTTTATTGATAATAAAAGTACCATATGCATAGTTAAAAATCCAGTTTTTCATAATAGAACTAAGCATATTGAGATCAGGCACCATTTTATAAGAGATGCATATGAAAAACATTCGATAAAGGTGCTTAAGATTCACACAGATGATAATGTGGCAGATTTATTGACTAAAGCTTTTGATGGACCTAGGTTTCAACACTTAGTTGTCCATATTGGGATGCTTAACCCTTAACTGCAAAGTTTGAGGGGAGGCATATGCCTTAGGGGAGGATTGTAGTTGTTAAACTTGTAATATTTTGTAGATTATTATTTATGTTTTTGTTAGCTAACACTAACCAGCTAATGTTCTTTAAGTTTTGTGTGGTTTGGTTTGGTTTGTTTGCTACTTTGTGTCTGGTTTGCAGAAATGCCTATATGTGCAGTTGCTGATCTTATGTTGAAGTTCACAAGTTTGGTTAATTGGGAACATGATCATGAAAGCTTAAAGTCTGTTTCTACTGAAGAGAAGCACAAGTCATAATCACTGGTACAAGTGAAGATCATTATTTCTACTGAAAAGAAATACTGAAGTAATGTAAAAGTGCTACTCAATGAGATATAAAAGAAGTCTTGTTCATTCATTCAAGAAATAATTTACAGCTTACAATCAACTTCAAATGAAATACAAGACCATCCCTATACAAAATCTACCAATCATATTCTAGCTCCTATCATCTATTACAAAAGCTGGTGGATATGCATGACCAGTACGATGAAGAAGCTGAAGATGAAAATGGAAAGGATGGATTGATGAAAACGATAATGATGCTCAAGAACCTTGTTTTATGTCTTTGGTCCCTGGCAACATCACATCACCTTCTACTCCACCTTCCCTTTTCCCTTGCCCTTACTACTGCTTCCATGGTATGTAGCACCAGATCCTGGAGCAGGAAGACCAATCACCACTTCCCGTGATTTTGGAAGTGAAAGGTTAGACTTCCGTGGTCTTGGTTGGGATCTCTCTGGTGTGGAAGGAGGGATAAATGTGGGATCTTCATCTTCATCCTCAGAAGATTCCTCATCAGAGGTACAAAGAAAAGGAGAGACATACTCTCGTTGTGTTACTGGGTAAGGGAACAAGGGACGTGAATCAGCAGAAGAATCAGACTCAGCAGAAATAGGGGCTTTGCTTGGTTCCCCCACATCATGTTTCTTCTCACTTGCTTTTTTGGTTAATCGGAGTGTCCATGGTTGAGCATTGGGTGGAAAGTAAGTGCTCCAACCATCACTGGATGATGATGGTGATGAGGAGGAGGTTAGATTGATTATTTCTGGTTTGGAAGACATGTTTGTTGTGGCTACTTATGGTAATATTGAGAAATTAGGGTTTGATGTTAATTTGGGGGTAATTGATATGTGTGAATTGTGATTTGGGGTTATTTTATAGGCGGAGTCAAGGGTTGATGGTAATTAATGCGAGTTGGGTGGCACAGTAAAACTCAAGATATTTACTGAAGATATTTTTACACTTGAGTTGATTCTGCTGATTGACTTTCCATCAGCAGATTGACCGTCATTTTGGCTGAAGCGTTAATTTCGAATGTTGGAGTTACTTTACACGTCAGATCAGGTCAACGATTAGTTCCGATATTTTTGACCATGATTGGGTAACTTCTATTTATAACCTACTTTGTATAATCTTCGCCCAAAATCAACTGATTCCCTCTTCAACCAATTTCAACCTATTTACCATTCACTTGATTCATAACCGATTTCTCACAATTTCTTCAATGGAGGCACTACAATTGAAGAAGGATCACAACAAAGTTGCTTTTCTGGGAAAAGCAAAGGGACATGAACTGTATGAACCTATGGTGGATTTCTTGAAGCGTTCCAAGATTCATTATGCACTAACACATTCTCCAAATGTGATACATGAATCGTTGGTTAGACAATTTTGGGCATCTGCTGCCAAACATTCTGACACAGAGATAGTAGCTACGATTGATGGAGCAGAGTATGTGGTGACTGAGACTTTGATTAGGACAAGATTGCAACTGAATGATGAAGGTGGTGTCTATCACACCAACCCTGTATAGATACTTGCTGGGTTAAGAGCTGCTGGTTATCAAAGTACTGACACAGATATGTGGCACAAGAATAAGTTTTGCCCCATGTGGAGGTTTTTGGTGCACACATTACTTCAGTGTATCAGCAACAAGTCTGGAGGATGGGATCAATTCTCTACCCAATTGGGTTGTGGTATTGTATGTCTTTCACAGGGTTTGACTTATAATTTTTCTAAGTTTATTTTTGATAATATGGTTGAAAATATTCAGAAGAAAAAGCATAAGTTTCTAATGTACCCTAGGTTTTTACAAATGATTTTAGGCATAACAACCCAAGAAAGAGTCTATTGTCCCATAGGAGCTCTTAGTGCTAAATTGTTTGCTTCTATGAAAACTCATTATGTTGGGGCACATCACCCTCTGCTACCAGCTATGTTGCCACATGGTAATGATGATGTTGGTGGGGGTAATGCTGCTGGTACTCCACCTTCTCCAAATGCTGCTGATGATGGTAATCCATCATCTTCTAGTGTTGCTGCTGATGGTAATCCATCAGTTGCCATTGATGAGGGCCCTTCCATGCCTGCTGAAGCATCCAATGTTTCTCCTGACCAACCTACACCTTCACCTTTACATGTTTCACCTAGTCCTAGTCCTACACCAACTCATGTTGCTCCTGATGAGCTTGTTCCTGAGGTTGAAGAGACACTTCAGTCTCTTGGTACCCAAGTACCTTCACCTCTTGAACCTGAGATTAATAGACTGTCCACACCTAGTCCTGTTAGAGAGCCAATTGATGAAAGCTCTCCTATTTTTTAGCATATACATGTTTCTCCTGAAAGGCCCAATGAAGCTCCCTTTACCACTGAGCAATCTGCTGGTGGAGCTGAGGACCCTATTACTCTTACTTCTGTATATGATTTGCTCAATAGGAATGTAAAAGAAGTTGACAAGTTAAAGAAGGAGCTTGCAGATACCAAATCCTCACTTGGTGGTGAGATTGTAGTGTTGAAAAAGAGGGTTCAGGAGTTAGAAGATCAACTTGGGCAGAAAAAGAAAAGGAAGTTTGTGTTTGCCTCTGATGAGGAGCAGGAGGATATACAATTGGATCATCTTGAGTTATTGGCTGAAGCTGCTCAGCAGACTCATGCTTCTTCAGCCAAAGCTGCTGAATCATCAAAATCAAAAGAGCCTCTCAAGTTCTATAGAAAGAAGAGAAGACAGTATTTGAGCAAGGATTCCACTGAGACTTCTAAGGTGCCAAGTGTGGTTGTTGTTCAAGATACAGTTGATGGTGATCATCTTAAGGCTGATGAACCAATGGTTGATGTTGCTTCTGCTGTTGGCCATTCATCTTCAATTCCAGCACAAACTAGTGTTACACCTTCAGAAGTTCCTGCTGTAATATTTGTTGCTGGGAGAACTTTTGTCCTTGATCCCTGTTGTCTCTCCTACACATGTTGAAGATACTTCTCAACATGTTTCTAATATTGATGCTTCTTCTGATGTTCCTACTGAGAATATTGACACAGTTCCAATTGTTGATATTTCTCATGATGATTCTTCTGATGAGCCTGCTACTAATGTTTCTGATACGGTTATCTCTGGCTATGGGAAAGGAGTTATGGTTGATGAAGATCTTGGTCCTGACCTTGTGACTGACAAAGAGAGGATTGAGCAAGCAAGGATGCTAAAAGCTTATGAAGATCTGATGAAGAGTCAGGATTTGGCACAAAAGCTTGCAGATCAGTTTACTTCAAATTTGCCTCCTGAAAGACAAAGAGAACTGGATGAACAATCAGTTCATTTTACTGATGAGCAGTGGGATTCTTATACTTTACAAGCTGCTTCAAATCCTACTCTTGCTCAAAGTATTTTGGGAGCTGATTTTAATAGTGAGAACTTTCCTGCACAAATGATGGCTATTGGTCAACAAAAGAAGAAAGCTGCAGCTGAAAAGAGAAAGGCTATTGTTGCACAGAAGGCCAAAGCTAAGAGGGAGAAACCACAGACAGCAGCACAGAAGAAAACTTATATGAGAAATGTAGTATATAATCAGAGTACTATTCTTTATACATCTGGTTTGACCAAGAAGCAAGTCTGGGCTTTACCTGAATCTGAATTGACAAGTCTATATCATAGGATTATGAAGAGTATTAAACCAGCTTCTACTCAATTGAAGAGGAATGCTGCAAGTGTGAATGCTCCAGAAGCTAAAAGACTCAAGACAGTTGAGATTGTTACTTCATTTTTTGGTGAAAGAGAACAGATGAGCACTCATGCTGTTTCTACTGAGACACCTCCTGAAGGGATACAATCTGCTGAACCTATTGCTGCACCTTCCGTTTCCACTGAGGAAACATCTGAGAGACAACCCTCAATGATTGCTGAGAATCCTTCTATTCTTGTTTCTCCTGGAGCTACACCCATTGCTGCTGACACATCTATTGAGCCTGATACCATTCCTTCTTCTGCATCTATTGAACAAGAAGGAACACAACTTTCCAACTATAATGCAGATATGGTTAGGAGAGCTGAACAAGAAGCTGCTAAGTCTAGACAGGCCAGAGATGAGTTAGAAAAATTGTTTGAAGAAGGTGGTTCTGTTCCAATTTCTTCTGTTCCTACATTTTCTATTCCTACTGAAGATGCCTCTGATGCATCTGAGAAGGTTACTACTCCTTCTCCTCTCTCTATGGGAATTTATATACCTGGTAGGAGTAAGAAAAGGATGTCTCACCGAAGACACATTGCCATCAGGAGATCAGTAAGATTAGCTAGGAAGCAGATCTCTAGATTACATAAGTCACATAAGGGTAGTTCTTCTAAGCATTTGGACCTAAACTCTGCTGATTCAACATTTATCAAAGTGGGTTCTTCTGAAACTTTTCCTGAGGGTTCTTGTAGTGTTTTGGTACAATGGACATTGACTGATGGACAGCTTAACACCATATATAGGATTGATAATTCCTATATGTAGTTTACTTTCTTGCAAGAAATACTTCACTTGGTGGATAAGCAAGATTTGATTACTCTCCATCGACTTGTCACAGAGTATTATGCCACTCATACACCACAAGGTGCTGGTTTGTACTTACTGGGAGATCTTCAAGTTCTTTTTGATTCTCAATCTCCAAATGGAATAGGCTACTCAATTTGGAAGAATTCACATAAGAGGAAGGTTGATACTTGGAGATTTTATCCTATCCCAAATGTGCATGTTGTTGAAACAAATTCTGGGATTAGGGTGTGTATGTTTTCTGATCAGCATTATCCTTTGTCCATTAAGCTGATGAAACGACTGTTAAGAAGGAAATTGGAAGTTCCTCCTAATCCAGTGGCAAATGATATGACTAATGCTGAACAGTTGATTGGATTAATCAAGTCCAAGCTTCTGCAACACAAAGCTTCTACTTGATTCTGGTATCTTGTATCTTTGTTGTGTGTTTTATTTCATTTATTTCTTAGTTAAAAAAAAAAAAAAAAAAAAAAAAAAAAAAAAAAAAAAAAAAAACTCTTGTATATTTGTACTAACTTTTCTGCAGGTTTGTTGTATATCACTCTGTTGATGGTTATCAACTCACCAGATGTGACTTGTGTCCATCAAAGAGTTTGCTAGTCCAAAGGGTACAGCTTTGGTAAAGACACATCAAATCTGTTGATAGCTGTAATAGCTTGCTCAAAGCTATAGGGTACTTCAACTCACCCATGGTTCATTCCTGAGAGTTGAAATGGTTCTCAATTCACCATGGATGTAACCCTTTATGGGATCCAAAGAATTAGCTAGTCCACAAAAGTATGGTTTGTGGTAGAGACATTTGGTATCCATATTTGGTATTCAATTCACCAAGGTTCAGTTGAAACCAAGAATTGGCTAGTCCTGAGCAAACGGCTACAGGTAAAGACATCTCAAATCCGTTTATAGCTGATGATTTGCTAAAAATCATATGGTTATCAGTGTACCATAGTTTTCGAACTTAAACATTTGGCTACTCCAGTAGTAATGGCTATTGGTAAAGAGACATCAAATCCATTATTTTCAATGATTCACCTCTCACAGGAGTTAACACACCTGGAAGTGATGAGAATAGTATGAAACTTAAATGTTTTGATGTACACTTTGTCATTTGTTGCTGCAAAGACCTGAAGTTTAAAGTTTTGCCATTCATAGAGATATGGTTCATTTGATTCTTTGCTGTTGATGTTCGAAGTCAATCCTCTTTTTCTGAAGTATTAAAGATCTATCAAGAATCTTGAACTTAACCATGTCAAATTCAAGATTATGGGAGGATTGTTGGGAATTCTGCTAAGTAAGAATTCTGCTGAAAAATACTGCTGATGGATTCTGCTGAAGAGCTGGAATCTGCTGAAGAAGTGTTTCTGCGGAAGTAGAGATTCCGCGTATTATGTTTCTGCTGAAGAAGTGTTTCCGCGTATTTTGTTATTAGTTAGGATATGGACGAGTTTTATTAGGAAATTATAATGCATATCTTCTATTAGTTTTTAGAATATACGTTTCTTGTGAAACGGTTTAGGGTTCCTTGTCTATAAAAGGAACACATTATTATGTATTATGTACGAGTTTTGAAAAACAAGTTTTAGTATTAATCAAAGATCCATAGAGGATCAAACCGTTCTTAGTTATTTGTGTTTTTACTTGTGTTTGATTTCCGCTTTAGAATACAAGAAATAGGGACTTTCTATTAGTGTGTTTGTGATTACATAGACATAACTAATGATCCACGAGCGCTCAAAGATCTATCAAGGTCTGAGGTTCAACACCTGTGTTCGCGTGCGTAATTCATTATCTTTGGTTAGGTCGGGAAATTGCACAATGCAATTGGTATGAAAGTAAATATTGTATAACTTTTAGTTTATTTTTCGTGTGTTTGCTACTTTCACTATTACAGTTATTTCTGAAAGTATGAAGAGTATGGAAAAATTATCCGGAAAAATAGTGATAGAAAAGTTGTGAAATTTTACACATATATGTTGATGTCAAAAAAAAAAAAAAAAAAAAAAAAAAAAATTAGAAAAGAAAAAGAAAAAAGGAAAAGTTGGAAGTTTGTTTTAACCAACTTATGTAAAGTTTTGTATTAAGTGGGAGATATCACCACTATTTGTTGTTGTATATTATATTTATGGATTGAATGGGAGTTGGCCGTTATGGAAACGCCAACTAAGGTTATTCTTTGATTGAGATTTTGTTGAGTATAATTCGTGTCTACCTAAAGCGTGTGTTTCAAGTGTTAAAGCGTGAGTTATTCAATGATATGAGTCTTATTCATGGGATAGTTGGGAAAGTGACTAACCACACTTAGGATTTTAATTTATCTGTTTTGTTTATTTTTTATTCTACACCAATTTGTTTCCCAAATATTATCCATACCCTATATCATTCTTCATCCAAACCTTTGATTTATTGAGATTAGGGATTTGAGAAATCTTAAGTATCGTAGTCGTGGATTCGGCTATGTATTTATGATTTTGTCGCCCTTTTTGATATAATATTATTGGTGAAGATTAATTGGTCCTATCTTTAGCCTATTCGAGTTAAGGATTTGAGCAATTGCAAGTATCGTGGTCATGGATTCGATCATGTATTTGTAGTTTTGTCGCCTTTTCTGGAATGTGAGATCGATAGAGATTAAAAAGGATGATCAACCCTTAACCAACAAACCCTTTTTACCGCTTTAGACTTGTTATTCCTTGGCTTTAGTGGGGGAGATGCGTATACTTGCCAAGCCTATGATAGAATATTCGTCACAACTAAGCAACTAAACGATTTAGAATTGTTTTACATTAAAAATTATTTTGGTTTCTACTTCGTTAAGTGTTTGGTTGTGTGATTATGACAAAACGAATACGTGCTTAAATATAAAAATAAATCCTAATATCTTTTAGGATACATTTTCATATGATTAATTCTAAGGTTTACTTGGGGACAAGTAAAGTTCAAGTGGGGGGATATTTGATGAACTCAAATAAGTACATCTTATTATCATCATTTATCCTATTTATTTGACTTGTTTTATTATATTATCTATGAGAATCGATACATTAATGTTTACTTTAGTAATTCTCAGGTAAAAACAAGCATTATGCGAAACTTGGCAATTTTGGACTAATTATGGAGCAAAACAAGCGAGATGTTAAAAGTCTACTGAAATCCAGAAGATGCGCCGTATCTCACTCAACAGATACGACGCAATATCATACTTAGATGAATTCGAAGACCATTTCCTGACTTTGAAGAATGCGCCGCATGCAATTATGTCATGCGCCGCATATGAAACTTTGGTCAAAGAAGAAGATCAAGCTCGCTCTACTCCAGATACGCCGCAATATACTTCTAACATACGGCGTATCACTATCAAGATTTCACAAGTTACAATCCAAGTACATGCGCCACATACAAAGATCAAGTTACGCCGCATCTGAAGACGGTGTACGAATATTCCAGAATATATTAATCTTGGACCCCATGCGAAGTTAAGTCAATGCGCCGCATCTATCAACTCAATGCGCCGCATCTATCCCTGAGACAGAAACTATAAATACCCCAAGGACAGACGAATTTGAGAGCTCTCAGACTCTTAGCTCTCTAAGACCGAAGACCTAGATATAACCCTAGAGCCGAATTCAGACGACCAAGCAGCACAAGACACACCTCAAACAAAGATACAAGAGCTGTAAGAAGGTCCTGCATGTATTCAATTCATTAAGTAGTTTTGTTTTATTGTTTTAGTACACTTTAATTCATCAGGATTGATGGGCTTGTGTCATGTGACTACGGAAGATCATGCACTCCCCTTAATATTGCTTTCCCATTAATTAAAGTTTATATGTTGATGTCTTTGGTGACTTTTATTAGTGCATTGATAACCTCTGTGTCTAGCTGAGTCTTGCTTGGGTCGCCATGCCCCTTCCTTGCCTATTTATTTTAGAGTCTCTTGAATAAATAGGATAGACATAAGTAATCATTAAGGGTTTACTCGCCGATAAGATTAGAGCCAACGAGAAAGGTTTAATTATATACACTTCATATAAAACTAGCAATAAAACAAGTGACAAGCTACTTAATTATCAGGACAGGTCTTCTTATTGTCTCGAGTATCTATGTGTGTACGTGTGTGCTAATCGCTGATTCGTGCTCATTAGTTTAGTTTTCAATTTAATTATAACCAAACCGTGCCAGTCTCTCAGGCTGAACCCCCTTGCGTTAGATTAGGTTGTATAACTAACTTAGGATATTAAAATACTGATTAGAATAACTAGATAATAAGTTTCACTCTTAGTGATCGACACTCTACTTACCATTATATTCATACTGATCAGGTACACTGCTCGTTAAGTGTGTGTGTTATTGATAAGTCGGCTAAATATAAATTTAAAACTTGAGTAGGCATTAATAATGCTAAACCGCAACGACACATCGCGCACTCATCAAGAACGTAAAAACTAAACTCTTCAAGAAATGAGTAGAACAATGCTTAATGAACAAAACATACCACAAAATTTTTGGTGTAACGCCGTTGACACATCTACCTATATTTTAAATAGAGTTTTAATAAGACCATTTTTGAATAAAACTCCATTTAAACTATATAGAGGCAAAAAGCTTACATTAGGCTACTTTAGAGTTTTTGGAAGCAAGTGATTTATTCTAAACACTAAGGATTATCTCACCAAATTTGACCCAAAGTCTTATGAAGGTGTATTCCTTGGATATTCTCAAAATAGCAAAACTTATATTGTTTTAAACAAAGAAACCTTAAAAGTCGAGGAATCGTTGAACGTAACATTTGACGAAAGTACACCTCCCTTTAAGACGTCACCTTCGGTAGATGATGACTTAGTTGAAATTCAAATGGTTGAAAACCAAGAGAGTCTAGATAATGACAAGGAAGATGAACTATTAAACAAAGAAATAGTCAATATCAAAGAATCTAAAAGTCATCAATTAGATAATGTCATAGGAGAAATTAATGAAAGAACCTTAAGATCAAAAGTCCAAAATCAAAGTAACTTCTTTTGTTTCATATCAACCATTGAACCCAAAAATATAAATGAGGCTATAAGAGATGAATCTTGGGTCATAGCAAGGCAAGAAGAATTAAACCAATTTGTTAGAAATGATGTTTGGACATTAGTTCCTCAACCAAAAAGTCAAACCATAATTGGAACAAAATGGGTCTTTCGAAATAAAATGGATGAAAATGGTGTAGTGTCTAGAAACAAAGCTAGGCTAGTAGCTCAAGGTTATAATCAACAAGAAGACATTGACTATGATGACACTTTTGCTCCGGTTGCTAGGCTCGAGTTAATTAGAATATTACTTGCATATGCATGTGCACATAACTTTAAACTTTTTCAAATGGATGTCAAAAGTGCATTTATAAATGGTTTCATAAATGAGGAAGTGTATGTCACACAACCTCCCGACTTTGTCGATTTTGAAAAACCAAATCATGTCTACAAACTTAAAAAGGCTTTATACAGACTTAAGCAAGCACCAAAAGCATGGTATGATCGACTTAAAACATTCTTAGTTGAACATAAGTATACCATGGGACTAGTAGAAAACACTCTCTTCACTAAGAAAAAGGGTTCACATATTATCATTGTCCAAATATATGTGGATGACATCATATTCGGATCAACTTGTCAAGAGTTATCTGATGATTTCTCAAAAATCTTGCATGACGAGTTTGAGATGAGTATGATGGGAGAACTAAACTTTTTCTTAGCTCTTCAAATAAAACAATTAGAAGATGGGATATTCTTTAACCAATCTGAATACATAAAAGATATGCTTAATAAATTTGGTCTAGAAGACTCTAAACCTATGAAAACGCCTATGTCCTCGGAAACTAAACTCACCAAGGATGAAGAAGGTGAATCCGTAGATAACACTAAGTATAGAGGAATGATTGGAAGTCTACTCTATCTCATGGCTAGTTGACCCGACATTATGTTTAGTGTTTGTCTATGTGCTCGCTTTCAAGAAGATCCTAAAATATCCCATCTTGAAGCCGTAAAATGAATATTTAGATACATTAAAGGTGCTACACACTTAGGATTATGGTATCCCAAAGGAACGGGTGTAGAAACCATAGTGTATGCCGACTCGGACCATGCCGGTGACTATGTCGATAGAAAAAGTACAAGTGGTATTTGTACTTTTGTTGGGCATTGTCTTACCTCATAGTTTTCAAAGAAACAAACGGCTCTAGCCATCTCAACAACCGAATCCGAATACGTGTCAGCAGGAAAAGCATGTCAACAAGCTCTTTGGATGAAGCAAGCTCTCATCGACTACGGAATTCAACTTAACGACATCCATATTCTTTGCGACAACAAATGAGCTATCGATCTTAGTAAAAATCCAGTTCAACATGCTTAAACCAAACACATTGAAATCCGTCATCACTTTCTTCGCGACAATGTTTAAAAAGGAAACATCTCAATCGAGAAAGTATCCTCAGAAGACAACATTGCCGATATCCTAACAAAACCCCTTAAGCGAGAACCATTTAATCTTCTTAGACTTGGATTAGGACTAATGGAACCAAATTTGTAGTTAAAATCTTAGCTTAGACCTTAGCTTAACCAAACACGACAAAACTGACCAAAACCCAAAACTAGTCCCAAGGAACCCTTCGACAACAAGGGCGGAACCAAATATTTGGTTCCGCCCCATCCGTGGCTTCCTGGGTTAGTTTTTGAATATATTAAACAAACACTCCTTTCTCATACCCAAAACATACAAATAACTCAAACTCGTCCCATAGCACATCATTCTCAAAATTTAGGCATTTCCTTCAACCAATTTGTGCTCCAATCAACACTGTAAGTTTCCTAACTACATTTACACTCCTGATCTGAGTCTAGGGCTTCTATTTCTTGCACAAAACCAAAACTTAGGGATTATGCATCTTTTTTGATAAATCATGAAGTACATTTGTTAAATTACATAACTAATCATGTTCCCCTTAGTTAGGAATTGCCTCTTGTAAGACATTATCATAATTTACTAAAAGCTCCATGTCAAATTTTTGAAAAGCTTCTCACAATTAGGACAAATAATTCTCTTTTTACATTGTTCATACAAATAAAAACGTTATGTTTAAAACATCACTTGTATAATGTCTCTTGAATAACTAATATGTATTTTCGGGTACATTCAATCGAAGCTACATTGAATTAGGAGCGTTTGGGTTGTCTCTCGTTTTGTTACAAAATTTGCTAAAAGAAATTATTTTTATGCATTAAAAGGAGTCGAGATAACCGCACCTCCACATTGTCCTCATTTAGGCACACACTAGAACTTTATATCTAAATTCTCGTTAGTTTCAACTAAAGTATGTAATTTTTGTATCTAGGATCAATCATGCCTCCCGCAACCTTCTATGACTACAAAGACACTCTAAAATACCTTCCCAAACATCACAAAACTAAGGGTCTTACTCCGGCTCAAGTTAAAATCTTTAAGGCTCTAGAAAAACGTTATGTTTATGAGGGTAGAACCATTGACCCATCCTTTCTAGAAGGAATTCGTCAAGAACTTGCAACCATTCGCTTTAATGGTCTCTTAGACATCAACGAACAAATTTTTCCTAGATTTGTCTTAGAGTTTTATGCTAGTGTAGTCCTCACAACCAATGATTATGGTCTCATATCAATCCAATTCAAAGTAAACCAAAATGACTTCAACATACCTCTCAGTCAATTTGCGGAAGTCTTTGGAATTCCATGTGAAGGTACATGCCTTTACTTAGATAAATGGTCCCTATCAATCCTTGACTCTATTGTTGATCGTATGCCCCATACGACACTCCTCTAGTTGCAAAAGAAATAATCCGAGAACATCTTTTCCTTCCTAGAACTTCAAATACAAGAACAACCCGCCAGGGTAATGAAGTCAACCGAGACCCATTTGGCATGGAACTCAATGAACTTAGGCCTCAAATCAAAAAATGGGAAGAAATCCTTAGAGCTAATGTCTTGTGTACCATAGTCAATCGTGATCACATCAATGCTTGTCTTTTTTACATGCTTTATAGCTTGTCAACTCATCAACGTTTCAACTTAGCTTATTATGTTTCCAAAAGGATGGCAGACATACCTATGCTAGGAACCATCGCTCTTCCATACGGGATACTTCTCACCCATCTCTTTAGAGCCTTTGCACCCATTCCACCCAATGCTAGAGGGTTTTGTCCTGACTATTCCCTTGTTGATCACATATTTGTGCCATTGAGTGATAAGAGAGTAGCAAAAACTCAAGCAAAACGTCCTCATCCACCTACTTCCTCGTCATCATCATCTATGAGCGAGGATGATGGACTTCCAAACTCTAGGCTTCCACCTCTTGACTACTTCCAACAACTCCTGGTCATTGAAAATCAGTCAGAAGAATTCAAGCAAACAAGAGGAATGTTCAAGTGCATTAGAAGATTCCTAACAAAGATTAACATGAAATTGGATTGGCAATGAGAGGCTTTATGAGCGTTTGGTACAGTTGCTCCAAAACAATGATGTTTGATGTATTTGTATTGTCTTAGGATGATAACTTAACTTTGAACAATTATGTGATTTGACCTTGTATTGCAGGTAGATAACATCTTGATGTTATCATTTTTCCATTTTTTCACATTATTAGTGAAATTATTAGCCCCTGCTTGATCTATACCCTTACATGTGTTAATACCTGTTTTATTGTTATTTTCTAATCACAACTAATTAATTACACATGTTTTAGGAAAATTTACGGGATTTGAACGGGGTTCGGGGGTTCAAAAAGGCCCTCTGTTTACTTTTTTGGACTGGCGGATTGGACGGAACCAAAAATTTGGTTCCGTCCGTCCAAAATTTTGGCTCCGCCAAAATTTGCCTGACGGATCAGGCGGAACCAAATTCATGGTTCCGCCTGTGTTGTCGATTGGTTCCGCTAAACAACAACTATAATTTTTAAATTTTCATTTAATCCCGCACTCTAGATCATTCATTCTTGTTATTAGGATACTTTTACTGCTATTCCCTCATATTAAGATCATCTTAGTTCATTTAGACCAATAGGAAAACCATTTCCCACCATAACTTGAAATTTCAAAAATCCACTCAAGTTACCTTTCTCCATAAAGCAAGGATCCCCAAATTTGGTTCCGTGCTATCCGTGGATAACTGACATCAAAGATCTTGCACTCATTGCCATGCATTAATTGCATATCCTTACTCTTTCACTCAACTCAACCCCATTGGATTGACTTTGATGATTTGATAACCTTCTATTCCACTTCCAAATCATTAGAAACCACCATTTTTGTATGGTTTAACATCAAATCCAAACACACTCTTCCATAAATCTTGAATTCTATAAATTAGAACCTCTAGGATGATCATTTCTCACACCTTCACCACCATTTCCTGTGAATTTCTGCATATCTCAAGCATTTTTCACAATGAAAAAATCAACTAACTCTTCATCAACCTCAAGACCACGAAAAAGAACCGCAAGAATAAGCGTAAAACCTTGCTGTTTTGTCAACCTAAACTCATCATCATCAGACTCTTCACCACTCAACATCTCATCTCCAATCCATGATGAAAACTTTCTCACTTTGTCTACTCCAACACCTTCACCTATCATCATAACAACTCCACCACCAACAAAGACACCCGTGCCCACCACACCACCTCTCGCACCATCTCAAATACCCAAATCACCATCACCTCAAAGATCTCCAAAACCTCAACCATTAGAATTTTTTTCCACACCACCGACCTCTCCACACCCGTTTTTGGAAACTTTAGAAGACCTACCTCAAAGATCAACAAATCCACCACCATTACCATTTGATTGTGAACCATCACAACAACAACCCTTACTCTTCCACCCTATTTATAGGGAAATCCAAGGCCCACTCTACAGAGACCATGCTCCACCACCTCAACAACCTCAACCTCAACCCTTTTCACCAACCTCAACACTTAGGAACATTGACGAGTCCATGTGGATTGATCCTCCACAAACTCAAGGTCAAATCAATGAGGAACTAGACCACCTCTATGCCTTTTCCAACATGGTGGATTCTCACCTCCATGAAGCCATGCAACTACAAACTACCTTGCTTTCATCCATCATAGCTCCACCAAGTCCCAGCCACCAATCAACAAATCTTCCACCACCACCACCACCAACAAACGAACCTACTCTACCACCAAACTTCCCTCGCCATGGTTGCTCCATGTGTGAAAGAACCGCTCATCTTAGTCAAAGAACCAATATATTGGTTCATGAGCTCCAAAACGAGATGAGGTTCATTTTAAACCACATCCTCGAGCGTCTTAACGCTCTTTCTCATCCTCCTCAATAGATGATCACATTAGGAGCTTCACATCTTAGGATTTTTTATTATTTTTTATTCTAGGATTTTTTTCTAAGTTATTATAATATATACTAACCATGGTTTTTTCCCAAAGCAATTAGATGTGGCTTAACAACTTTAATCTCAAACCTTATTGGTCAACACAATACACTAACAATTATGGGAGAGTGTGTGGCTATTCCTCATTGGCTGAAGGGAGGAAGAGTTTTTGCTGTTCACGCAATTACTGTTCTTTCCGGTTTACTGTTCACGTCATTAGTTGTTTAGCCCATGGTACTACAGGTTACCATTATGTACACGTGTCCAAGCCATTCTATCCTTTCTATAACCTTCCACAAACATCCGCTTCTTCATCTTAAAAAAAAAAAAAAAAAAAAAAAAAAAAAAAAAAAAAAAAAACGCTAGCCATACACACACCTAGATCTGCGTTTCGCAAAGTAGCGTAATTGCTAATTAATTACAGATCCATTTTTTTATATACAAATAAGGGATGCTTTGTTAGATCTGATGAGAGGCAGAGTTATTTTTCGTGGTGACGCAAGGATTCTGGCAGTATCCTCCGATTTGAGGTTACCATTTAAGGAAGAGACCGGATGCTATATTTTGTTACGAACTTTAAAAATTCGGACGGTATGGTTTACTAATTTTGTTAGATCTTTTTTATTTATTTAATTTTTTTTTGAAAAACAAGAAAACAAATCAAAATTAGTGTTTGATTCTGTCTTTCTTCTTATGACTTGGCTGTTTTGAGATTCAGTATCATGGTTAATTCCGTGTTTTGAAATTGCATAACATGGTTCATTTAGTATCATGGTTAATTGGGTGTTATGCAACACTCACCCTTTGGTGGAAACAAGTTTTATAGTCAACATAAAATTTCGATCACTACTTCATAGTTTGCTACACTGAACCTTTGGTGAAAACAACAGATTAAATTTGTAGGTTCATGATGAATAATAGCGTTAGATGACATATGTCAAATACGCTAATAAATTTACAGCCTTAATCAACAGTAATACACGAATCTATTTAGATTTTCTTTTACTGCCAACAAGTTTTTTATATTCAAGAAGCTGACTGCATACTATGGAGACAAGTTAAATATAAAAAAAAGATGGAATATCAGTGATGGATGTACGGAGACCGAGGACAGGTACTACTAATTTCGCACGGTCTGTGCATTCATCATTGATACTTTGTCAATATTTTTGTACCTGGTCGGTTTTCATGCTAAGCTATGTCAGTACATTTATGGGTGAAAATGGAATTATTTGATTTTGTTTGATTATCAATGAACTTTCATCCTTTGAATTTGTTACTAGAGCCTTTGGTCTCAACATTGGTAAGTTTTCACTTTTACTTAATAATGTCATGATTTAAGTCATTAACTTTTGATATAATTACATAAACAGGGCCGTGAAAAAAAAAAGAAAAAAAAAAAACATTTTTGTTATGAATTTTACACAAAGGGGGTCTTTGGATTACCTTAATTTATGGCCTTATCAGCTTATTTGAATTCACAAAAGGCAATAACTTCATCTTTTATCAGTTATGGAAAATGCAGTATAGTAATGGCCTATGACGATTAACTGTTGATTACTGAATCAGATGATATTGGTCAAACAAAGTCGGAACCGTAACTTGGCAAGGCAATCACCGGATGGCGCGTTAGCATACTTGCTATTGTGCAACTGTGTTTATTTGCAGCCATGGCGGTACTTTGAGGGTTTTGACCATTTCCTATTTAAAAATCTGAGCCTAATGGTTTATTGTATCAATACAATATTACACATGGTACTGTATCGCAAATGAAGGTGATTTACACATATTTATGCTACACAGTTGAAAAGCAAAAGCATATAAAAAATAAAAAAAATTACAGCAACATACCTTTTTTTCCAATACCAAGTGGTTGAAGGTTTAATTTTTTTCTATTTTGGAATAAGTTGATATGGTATCTACAATCTCCCCACTTTTTTTTTCTTTGGTATTTCTAGATTCAATGTGTATCTCTAAGCATGCATTTTGTGTTCCATAATTTTTTTACCAAATGTATTCAACAAGGTTCATTGTCAGGTTTTGTACATCTTAAGTATACATATGTATGATTGATATTGCATATGAGTATAAAGACAAATACATGAGGAGAGGAGGATTTGAAGCCCTATGACTGACTGAAACAATGGCAAGAGGTCCCTTAATCTATCCTCTCCCATAGCAGCTGATCCATTTATGTTGAGTTCAGTACATTTTAGGAGAGGAGGATTTAAGTCAGCGAATGAGAAATAACCACGGAGGGTATTAGAAGTGTTACTTAATTGTTGTGGCCAATAAGCTTTGAGATTAAAGTTGTTAAGTTCCGTCTAATTGCTTTGGAAAAAAAAGTATGGTTAGTATATATTATAATACCATACATATGTGTATTATCAATATCATTAAATGACCTATACGTCAACAGTAATTTGAGGCTCATCCAAGAGCCAATAAAATGTTGGTCAAATGACAAATGCTTTTCGATATATTATAATAGCAACTGTTTTTTTCTTTTTAAATTGGCTATCATGATTTTTTCTGATGTAAGTTTACTGATATAGACCTTCAAAGATCCAACAACGTTGTTTATTTTATGCATTACATTCATTTTCCTGCAAAACGTCATTTGTTGGTTTACTTAGGCTGTGGCTATGATGATTCAGACCTATTTTATGAAACTAATGAATTGGGTAGTCAAAGATTGTGGACGTAACTTGGCATGGCAACGATTGGATGGCATCATTATGCAACCATTTTTGTTTGCAGCCATGGTTGGTCATACAACTTTTGCACCCTGTTTGGTTATAAAATCTGAGCCTAATAACTGCCTTTGTATATGCATATCTGTTATTGCACCGATGGCTTATTACGGCATGATGATCTCAATACAACATATCTGAAACTCCTTTGAAAATATGGGTATCATTTTTGTCATCCTTTATTTACTGGTAGAAATAACGGAAGCCATGATGATGAAATACAAATGTAATGAAAAAGATGTTTACAGGCTGATATGTGCTTAAACACATACCATTTCTAGACCAAAAACCGGATCCAAAAAGACCAAAAACCCGACCAAAATGCCAAATATATTGTGTTTTTGTGTTTTTACATATGCAGGCTCGGATATCAAAGAAAAGGACAAAATCAAGCAAAGAACCGGGAAACCGAGCACGAGATATGGAAGTGTTATTTATAGCCGATGCCGAGGAGAAATTATAGTCAAAGTCAGCCCGAGGTCCTCATATTTTCAGAAATTGTCAAATTCACCCTTGGATCTACTTTGGAATATTGGCAGAATGAATCCCTTGATTTTCAGAAAATACACATTGGTCCTTGAACTTTAACCAAAACCAAATCCAAACTAAACACAAAGCCGGATTAAAAAAAAAATAAAAAAAATAAAAAAAAATAAAAAAAAAAAAAAATAAATAAATAAACAATCCCACATTAAACCCCACACAGTCCAACCCATCACCCTTTAAACCATCCTAGCCCACTACCACTCACACCGGCCCATCCCACCTAAAATACCCTAACCCGATCCAACACAAAGATTAATTCCACCCGGTCAAAGCCTTTTGGCTACAAAGTTCGGTCAAAAGAAATAATTTCACTCGGTCAACAAACAAACTAAAAACACACCATCTTATCTCACAAAAAAATACCGATCCCTTTTACCCCAAATCCCCAACCGAAGAACCCTAATTCCTAACCCGAAAAATTACCACAATTAAGGGTAATTCAGTCATTGCACGGACTTCGAGGAAGCATCTGACACAAGGAATGACGCGTGGCAGCATGTGATTGGTTCGAACACGTTGCTATTTTGATCGTACGGAGGAAATTCAAGCTTGGTGATGAAGGAAAGATCTAAAGGTGGATATTAGCTGTGGATTCACGCGGATCGCCAAGGTGGACTCTCGAGAAGGATCGATTGAAGCCTATAAATAGCGGGGATCATTTCCAAATCGAAGGCTAGTTTTTGGTAGTTAATTTTTTAGATAGAATTGTTTTTGTCGATTTTTTTTATTGTATCCGAATTTATTTTTTTTGTAATCGTTAATTTTGGTTAATGAAGAATTTCATTTCAGCTTTGTTTTAAATTACTTGTCTCATTATTTTGATTTAGTTATTATAATTGTTTTATTGTTATCATCATTTAAAAAAAAAAAAAAAAAAAAAAAAAAAAAAAAAAAAAAAAGTAACCTGTCGATTTGATTTTCATATGAGTTATTATAAATTGTTTTGAGTTTTTGAGATTGTTTATTGTAATGGTTGTTAAAATCATTGAGGAGTATTTGAGTTTTTTTTTTTCTTTATCATCAGTCGAAAAACAAGCTAGTTTGTTTATAAGTTATTTTCTAAAACTTTTGAGCTTAAACTTTATTTCATAGCTACTGAAAAATTCCATTGCTGTCCGGAATCCATTAATTCACTAAAGTAATAAAAAGTCAACAAGTTGAGCTGTTGGATAAGTCGAGAGAAGCAGGAGATTGGGTTCGATAGAAGCTGAATTTGGGTTATGTTATTATAGTTGGCTAAATAGCCCGGGTAGTTTTTATGTTCTGAGATCGCCGCCGAAATTTCAGCAGGTCCTGCTTGTGAGTGCTGATTCATTTTTTTTTTTTTTAGCTTGTTTAGTCATAGTTTATAGTTTAAGTTAGAATCTATGCATTTGTGGTTCTGATAATCAGTGTTGTGTTTTGTTGCTATTCTGAGGTAGTCCAAATTTTTGCATCAGTAGCCTATAGTAGTGGAATATAGATTAGTAGCACACTATTTTGATGATCTGAGTTTTAGCTTATTATAGTGCTATTTCTAAGTTTGTGCATGTTTAAGGTTTGGTTGACTGTTTTTGCTTCAGTTTAAGCTAGCAATCAAGAATTCGTGAAAGGGCTTTTTAGATTTTTATAATCTCTGCTTTATTAGCTTTCTGGAACAGGTTTCATTTTTAAAATTGGTTAAACTTTGATCTTTTTATAAGCTTTTGAAATTAGCTTGTCATTGGTTAACTGATATAGAAAATAAAACAACTTTCTGAGTTTGTCATTTTTGGTCCTTGTAATTTCTGTCTAAGTTTAAGCAGGGGCTGGTAATTTTTAGCAATAAAATAGTTTGTTGTTTTGGCAAATTTTAGTCCCTGCCTTTTTATTAAGTCTTTTATAATTTCAGTTTTTGCAACCTTTAGTCCCTAGCTTTTATAAACTTTTAATTTTCTTACATTTCTTATATAAAATAGTTTTTCTTAATTACATTTTCAGTCCCTTTAGTTTTTTATAAACTATTTCTTAATTTTCTTTTATAAAATAGTTTTTCAAAATTACATTTTCATAAATCACCTAATTAGTTTCTAATAGTTTTAATTCATAAAAAAATATTAAAAAGTCAAAAAAAAATATTTTTCTTTTTCCAAAAATTTTCTTTTATCAAAGTTAATATAGGAAAATTATTTTTAGGTTTTTAATTTCACAAAATCACTTTTATTTGCGTTTTATAATTCGTCGCGTGACGTTTTTAAATTCAAATTTTCGTTTTAGGTTTACATGTTTAGTTTAATTGTTTAATTAGCTTAATTAGTTGTTTTTATTTCATATTTAATTGTTCGTAGTATAAAATCAAAAATCAATCACTCTTTTTCACTCATTCACTACACGTATTCGACACCGGAACAAAGACTCGATATTCGACCTTCGTTGGGAAACGACCCGGGGAAAACGCATACGTCGCCTTTTCCTCCGGAAAAATAAAAAAGCAATACCAAAAGAAACGAATCAATCAAAAAATTGGCGCCGCTGCCGGGGAAGGCTTGAAAAGAGTTGGAGTTTCGCCATAAGAATCGTGTTTTGAAGACCCTTCCTCGGAAGTTAATTGTTTTTGAAAAATAAAAAAATACAAAAATATAATAATTAAAAAACACTTTTCCTAAAGTGTTTTCACCATTAATAATAAATCCTCGGTCTTCCGTTGAAGGAGGGCGGTTGTAAACCATTCCGAAATAACAACAAAACAAATCGTGTAATTAATCGTTATCGGATTACTTTATTACTACAACCTAATTACGGGGTTTAAGGAAGCTTGACATTAAATTGTCGAGCTGAAGAAGGCGGGTTTTTAAGCATCTTCGGAGCTACCTTTGCCTTCCCGCCACGCTGCGCGTAGTTTTAAAGGAAACGGTTACGGTTAACGTAACGGTTACCAAAAAGAAAATAAAGTCTTTTGTTTTCCAATATATTTAAAAAGCCAAAAATATTTCCCAACCAAAAATACAAAAAGATTTTTGATTTTTATTTTTGTTTTCTTTTTGGTGTATGCACACCCGATCTTCTACTTCTCACCCTCTTCTTTCACCGCTATCAAATCCCGAGAGGATTATTCGTCAAAATCACCGTGTTCATTTCTCAAACGTTGAGGAAATGGCCGATGAACCACACAATCAACCCCCGCCGGTGGGAGGTGATAATCACATGCCAGCTCCCGATCTCCGAACGATGGAGGAGCTGTGCCAACCCACAATGCACGGACGTGGTGGCCCGATTGCCCCCGTCAATATTCAAGCCGCCGATTTTGGACTTAAGCATCATATGATTCAACAAGTCCAAAATTCGTGCCAATTCCATGGCTTGCCGGGTGATGATGCGAACAAGCATCTTGACAAATTCATAACCGTCACCCAAAGTATGAAACAACATGGGGTCTCCGATGACGCCCTCCGTCTATATCTCTTTCCTTATTCATTGACGCATCATGCCACCGCATGGTTTGATCGTCTTCCCAAGAACTCCATTCGTAGTTTCGACGAAATGGTTACGAAGTTCTTGGCGAAATATTTCCCACCGTCGATGGTGACGAAATTAAGGAATGAGATTAGCAATTTCCGTCAGCTTCCCGATGAATCATTATTTGAGGCATGGGAACGCTACAAGTTATCGATTGATCGGTGTCCGAACCACAATATGTTATTGGTCACTATTATAGACACCTTCTATAACGGTTTGACATTACGACACCGTGATACGATTAATGCTGCTGCCGGTGGTACGTTTATGAAACGTCGACCCGAAGAGTGCTATGATCTCATTGAAAATATGACTACCCACCATAATTTCTGGGATTCCTCTGCCGAGAGGAATGAGTCAACAAGATCTAGGACTGATTCATCTACTTCCGAGATAGCCGCTCTTTCTAAACAAATGAATGATTTGTCTACGGCTATCTTGAGAATTCATCAAAATCAGATTTCAACTCAAAACAACAACAATCAAGTGAATGTTGTTAACCATAGTTGTGAGACATGTGGTGGTCCTCACCAATATTTCGAGTGCCCAGCCTCCGGTGGCTACACTCAAGAGAATGTGTATGCTGCTTCTGGAAATTTCAATCAAGGTGGTAACGGTTACCAACCTCAAGGAGACCGTAATCTCCTCAGCTACCGTTCTAACAATTTTCTCGGACCACCCGGTTTCCCACCAAATCAAAATCAGCAAGTGCAAAACCGTATTGTTCCAAATAATCAAAATCAAAATCGGGGCAATCAAGTTTATCAAAACCAAGGGAATTTTAACCAAGCCCCGAATCAAGGAAATTTTAATCAGGGAAATTTTCAAAATAATCAAGGTTTTGTTCAAAACAACCGAGGGCCAAATCTTTCTAACAATCAAAATCAAGGATTTGTGTCAAACCCATCGCCCTCGGATGAGTTATTAAAACAATTCATTCTTCAAAGTCAACATCAACAAAAGAAACAAGAGGAAATGAATAGGATGATGATTAATCAGATAACCGAATTGAACAAACGTTTAAATGATCGACCCTCGGGTTCGGGTACAACTACTCTTCCAAGTAACACGATCGCTAACCCGAGGGGCGATGCTAAGGCGATCACGACTAGGAGCGGTGTTTCATATGATGGACCCACGGCTCCGGCTACCCCTTCTTCTCTACCTCCCAAGGTAGTCGTCCGTGAGACCGAGGTGACCAAGGACACGGAACCTCCTACTAACAACGGAGGAACCAAAGACGTCCAACCTCCGGTCATCCAGCCATCTGAACCGAAAAATATTGAACCAAAAGAAAAAGCTCCTAAAGAAGCTCCCGTTAAGACCAATCTTCCGTATCCTTCGAGATTAAGTGATCAAAAGCTCCGTGACAAAGCTTCGAGTCAAATGGAGAAATTTTTCCAAATTTTTCAAGAATTACATTTCGACATAAGCTTCGCGGATGCTTTGCTCTTGATGCCTAAATTCACTTCCACACTCAAAAGTTTGTTGAGCAATAAAGAAAAATTATTTGAAATGACAAAAACTCCAGTAAACGAAAACTGCTCCGCGGCAATTCTCAAAAAGCTTCCGGAAAAGCTTGGAGATCCCGGAAAATTTCTCATACCATGTGAATTTCCGGGAAAGGTTGAATGTCACGCCTTGGCCGATCTTGGTGCGAGCATCAACCTAATGCCGTTGTCCATCTGGAAGAAGCTTTCTTTGCCCGAACTGACCCCCACTTGCATGACCCTCGAGCTTGCGGATCGGTCCATAACCCTTCCCAAAGGTATAGCCGAGGATGTTTTTGTAAAGGTGGGGCAGTTCCATTTTCCTGCAGACTTTGTGGTAGTTGATTTTGACGCCGACCCCCGGGTTCCTCTCATTCTAGGAAGATCATTCTTGAGGACCGGGCGGGCTCTGATCGATGTATATGGTGAAGAAATTACTTTGCGGGTCGATAAAGAAAAAGTCACGTTCAATATTAATCCGAACTCGCAACCTCAAACCGACAAATGCAATGTCGCTACGGTTGATCAAAAATCCGATCCCGTAATTGCTCCTAAAAGAATTGATCCAAACCTCTCAAGATTCACGGTCAAGAGCATGTCAGAAAAACGTGCTGAGCTCAAGGCTATGAAAATCAATCCTGGATCGAACAAATGGTTTGAGTGTTGTGCAGCAAAGGCTAAGAGTGTTCTTGACGACGATGATGAAGACGAATCGGAGACTACAACGGAAGCGGTGGAAATTGCTAGCTCTAAGAGCACACCACTTGTCCCACCTCCAGAACAAGTTTATCACATCGAGATTCTTGATTCCGACTCTTCCCATCCTTCTCCTCCGAATGAGGGAAGTGTGATCTTGCGGGAAGAGCTCGAGGTGTTCTTCAAAGATAAATCAATTTCGCCAGAAATTGATGATTCTTGTCTTAATCCGGAGGGAGAATTTCTTTTTGAAAAATCTCTTTCTCTCCCTCCGAAGGAAGTTGAAATCGATCTTCCAAAGAAATTTGATGACCTTGTTCCCGAAACTTTCAAAACAACTATCACCAACCCTCTGTTTGAGTTCGAATATGAGATTTCTGATAACCCAATCTTTGATATTCAGATGGAGGAGAGTGATGAGTCTGTGACGGGACCTGAGCTCACAAATCATCATATGATTGATTCTCTTCATAAGGAGTTCTCCGATGAACTCACTCCTTGCATATCTCCTCCGGAATACGATCAATTCTATTTTGATCCGGAGGAAGATTCTAGTCTGGGGGGAGGTGTCCCTTCTCATGAAGATTTCATCCCAACCCTCCCGCCCGAGACTTTTGATAAAATTTCTACTGATGATGAAGAGCTTATTATGATCATCATCAACGTCTTTATGCTCTTCATCACCTATACTGTGGCTTCTCCCATCCTTCACTCCGTTGGGAGTGAGGATGTTACCTTCGACCCCGGTATTACCACTTCTAGTTATTCTTTCTAAAAAATACCGCGGGTATCTCATCGGAGTGGAACTTTCATGTACTTCAGTGTTTATCCAAACATCTTGAACGAAAGTCCGATGGAGATTATCTTTTCCACATGCTCCCCCATGGACAAATAAATTCGGGGTCGAGTCAAGCTCATGTGACTCGGTTACCAAAAACAAGCGCTTCGTGGGAGGCACCCCATGCTTATCCATCTATCTTCTTATCTTATTTCTAATAAAGCATCATGAGGAGGGATCCCCTCTTCCGTATCTTGTGTTTCGTGTTTTCTGTGATGTGTCCAGGAATGCCCGATGATGAAGACTCTCGTGCTCGTAGTTTCCTTCACGCTACTCGAGTTTCATCATTCGCTGCTCATCCGATATCCTAAATCTTATCGTTTTGCATCTATCTTTTGGCATAATTAATAAACGGCCTTAGATTTATGTAGGAGAACCCTTACCTTTAAGACATTGAGGACAATGTCTCGTTCTAGTCTGGGGGGGTAATCTTTCGATCTGATTTTTGCCTTGCATTTTTGCTATTGTCTCGTGCAGTCCCGTTTTTCCTTCAAAATTGAAAAAATCCAAAAAAATGAGAAAAATTAAAAAAAATTTTGCAAAAATATAATAAATTTTGACATTTTTGTTGATTTTCCGCTGGAGAGAGTAGGAATAAAATTCTGACTTGACCGGGCGTGTTGAGCCCTAGCTTGTCTCCTTAACCGTTTATAATCTATAAGCTTGTGCTAGTCTTTTACATAAGGAGCTTGAAAACGCGAATTCTTTTTAAGAATTTGCAAGTTCCCGTATTTGACTTTATATATGCATGGCTTGATTATAAGGCTAAGCATTCGCGGATCTTATTATTTAAAGATTTTAAATTTGCGAAGAACGAGAAATGATAGAGTTGTTTATAAGTTAGATTGCTAAACGTGGAGTAGTTGGATCTCTTTAGAGCTCATCGAAGTTATTTGTGGTTTTTTGTTCCCATCAGCTTGTTTCACCAAAAATTATACTCTATAAATAATTAAAGCTATTTTGGTTTTGGCGAAATTTAGTTTTTAATCCTTCTTAAAAGAATCCTTGCTTATAAGAGTTGGGTACACATCAAGGTACTGCCAGTGTTACGGTGTAATAGACTATTCCATCTTGCCGGCTCACAACCGATGTTGGGATTGTTATAAAAGCCGTAGGACTCGGGATTTGGCAAAATATATAATGAACAATGAATAATAATAATAATCCAAAGCCATAAAAAGTTTTCTGCATCTTGCCGGTTCGCAGCCGATGTTGTAGACTTCTAATAAAGGCAGAGGAACAATTCCAAGGTCATAATAGACTATCACATCTTGCCGGTTCGCAGCCGATGTTGTGATTGTTATAAAGGGCCAAGGATTAATAATATGTGCTTAATAATGTTAAAAATGCCAAATTTCGACTCCGAGGTGTCCTAATAAAGGCTTCCGTCTCTGGACTCGTAGATGAGTTGTTTCGGTCGCAAATAAAAGGGATATTCTCAAAATCGTGTTAAATCAGAGACCTTGATGTGGACCTCATTTTTGTATGCAACGGTTTTCGAGGGAAGGTTTGGAAACTACTTAGCGTCTAAACTAGGTATCTTTATCAGATTAAAAATTATCGAAACGAGAATTTGAAGAAATTCATTTCTCACCAAAAATAAAATAATTAGAGGAAAATAGGAATTTGGGAACGAGAAGTCCACAATTAGCTTTCTGAGTAGTGTTGGCAGTCTAACTTGTAAATGACAATGATTTCGTTTTTAAGCTTAGTTTGGGGACTCGTGAAAAATCAGGGACGACGAATTTTATCCGTATGGTCACTTCTTCATGAGTCGTGTTTCCTACTCGAAGACCCTAAAAATTATCGAAAGATAATGATTGTCAACAAAAGCCGTCACATGAATAATTAGAAAAATATAAAAATACAAAAATAGAATAAAATGGAAAATCGGGGAGTTCTTATAACATTGCATGAGGACATTGCAATAGCTTAGTCTGGGGGAATTTTGGTATGTGCTTAAACACATACCATTTCTAGACCAAAAACCGGATCCAAAAAGACCAAAAACCCGACCAAAATGCCAAATATATTGTGTTTTTGTGTTTTTACATATGCAGGCTCGGATATCAAAGAAAAGGACAAAATCAAGCAAAGAACCGGGAAACCGAGCACGAGATATGGAAGTGTTATTTATAGCCGATGCCGAGGAGAAATTATAGTCAAAGTCAGCCCGAGGTCCTCATATTTTCAGAAATTGTCAAATTCACCCTTGGATCTACTTTGGAATATTGGCAGAATGAATCCCTTGATTTTCAGAAAATACACATTGGTCCTTGAACTTTAACCAAAACCAAATCCAAACTAAACACAAAGCCGGATTAAAAAAAAAATAAAAAAAAAAAAAAAAATAAAAAAAAAAAAATAAATAAATAAATAAACAATCCCACATTAAACCCCACACAGTCCAACCCATCACCCTTTAAACCATCCTAGCCCACTACCACTCACACCGGCCCATCCCACCTAAAATACCCTAACCCGATCCAACACAAAGATTAATTCCACCCGGTCAAAGCCTTTTGGCTACAAAGTTCGGTCAAAAGAAATAATTTCACTCGGTCAACAAACAAACTAAAAACACACCATCTTATCTCACAAAAAAATACCGATCCCTTTTACCCCAAATCCCCAACCGAAGAACCCTAATTCCTAACCCGAAAAATTACCACAATTAAGGGTAATTCAGTCATTGCACGGACTTCGAGGAAGCATCTGACACAAGGAATGACGCGTGGCAGCATGTGATTGGTTCGAACACGTTGCTATTTTGATCGTACGGAGGAAATTCAAGCTTGGTGATGAAGGAAAGATCTAAAGGTGGATATTAGCTGTGGATTCACGCGGATCGCCAAGGTGGACTCTCGAGAAGGATCGATTGAAGCCTATAAATAGCGGGGATCATTTCCAAATCGAAGGCTAGTTTTTGGTAGTTAATTTTTTAGATAGAATTGTTTTTGTCGATTTTTTTTATTGTATCCGAATTTATTTTTTTTTGTAATCGTTAATTTTGGTTAATGAAGAATTTCATTTCAGCTTTGTTTTAAATTACTTGTCTCATTATTTTGATTTAGTTATTATAATTGTTTTATTGTTATCATCATTTAAAAAAAAAAAAAAAAAAAAAAAAAAAAAAAAAAAAAAGAAAGTAACCTGTCGATTTGATTTTCATATGAGTTATTATAAATTGTTTTGAGTTTTTGAGATTGTTTATTGTAATGGTTGTTAAAATCATTGAGGAGTATTTGAGTTTTTTTTTTCTTTATCATCAGTCGAAAAACAAGCTAGTTTGTTTATAAGTTATTTTCTAAAACTTTTGAGCTTAAACTTTATTTCATAGCTACTGAAAAATTCCATTGCTGTCCGGAATCCATTAATTCACTAAAGTAATAAAAAGTCAACAAGTTGAGCTGTTGGATAAGTCGAGAGAAGCAGGAGATTGGGTTCGATAGAAGCTGAATTTGGGTTATGTTATTATAGTTGGCTAAATAGCCCGGGTAGTTTTTATGTTCTGAGATCGCCGCCGAAATTTCAGCAGGTCCTGCTTGTGAGTGCTGATTCATTTTTTTTTTTTTTAGCTTGTTTAGTCATAGTTTATAGTTTAAGTTAGAATCTATGCATTTGTGGTTCTGATAATCAGTGTTGTGTTTTGTTGCTATTCTGAGGTAGTCCAAATTTTTGCATCAGTAGCCTATAGTAGTGGAATATAGATTAGTAGCACACTATTTTGATGATCTGAGTTTTAGCTTATTATAGTGCTATTTCTAAGTTTGTGCATGTTTAAGGTTTGGTTGACTGTTTTTGCTTCAGTTTAAGCTAGCAATCAAGAATTCGTGAAAGGGCTTTTTAGATTTTTATAATCTCTGCTTTATTAGCTTTCTGGAACAGGTTTCATTTTTAAAATTGGTTAAACTTTGATCTTTTTATAAGCTTTTGAAATTAGCTTGTCATTGGTTAACTGATATAGAAAATAAAACAACTTTCTGAGTTTGTCATTTTTGGTCCTTGTAATTTCTGTCTAAGTTTAAGCAGGGGCTGGTAATTTTTAGCAATAAAATAGTTTGTTGTTTTGGCAAATTTTAGTCCCTGCCTTTTTATTAAGTCTTTTATAATTTCAGTTTTTGCAACCTTTAGTCCCTAGCTTTTATAAACTTTTAATTTTCTTACATTTCTTATATAAAATAGTTTTTCTTAATTACATTTTCAGTCCCTTTAGTTTTTTATAAACTATTTCTTAATTTTCTTTTATAAAATAGTTTTTCAAAATTACATTTTCATAAATCACCTAATTAGTTTCTAATAGTTTTAATTCATAAAAAAATATTAAAAAGTCAAAAAAAAATATTTTTCTTTTTCCAAAAATTTTCTTTTATCAAAGTTAATATAGGAAAATTATTTTTAGGTTTTTAATTTCACAAAATCACTTTTATTTGCGTTTTATAATTCGTCGCGTGACGTTTTTAAATTCAAATTTTCGTTTTAGGTTTACATGTTTAGTTTAATTGTTTAATTAGCTTAATTAGTTGTTTTTATTTCATATTTTATTGTTCGTAGTATAAAATCAAAAATCAATCACTCTTTTTCACTCATTCACTACACGTATTCGACACCGGAACAAAGACTCGATATTCGGCCTTCGTTGGGAAACGACCCGGGGAAAACGCATACGTCGCCTTTTCCTCCGGAAAAATAAAAAAAGCAATACCAAATGTAATGAATCAATCAGATGTTTACAGGCTGATATGTATCTTGGCTAGGCAATCCGAATGGTAATCGCCATTTGAAAAGGTGGCATTTGCAACTATGATTGCAGCCGTGCCTTATTAGCCCACCATTATCTGAAGACAATATATCTGAGACTCCTTTCAAACATTGACTTCATTTTTGTCGTCTTTTATAACAACCCGTAGAAATCCCTAGTCATTAGTGAACGTTAATCTAGTATTAATCCCTCGTTACTGTTCACCTAACCATTTTTACGGGAAAATTTGAAATTTTCTTTATTATATTATTATAACATGAAAACGTTATCACGAGATTTACCAAATAACGGAACGAGCTCTCACGCGAATCACGAAATCTAAATATACACAAAACACTATCAAATGGACTTTAAATTCCCAGACCAATTTCCAATTCACGGCTACTGTTCACAGTAAGCCCACCAAGCCCATTTTCCTTTTATTATTTCATGTTCTATTCGACCAAACCCTCTCCAAATGGACTCATTTTCTTCCAATTTCTAAAGACGGCATATTCGAATTATTGCACCACCTAATTCTCCTTCCACCAAAGAATTGGGGTGTCGAGTTATAGCTCTTGATATTAACATTTGATATGTGATATTTAATCAAAGTGAAACGCCATCGTGCAACCCATTCGGAATATTAATTTTCACCAAGTTCTCCAATTCGACCCAAACTTGTTTGTACTTAGTTCTACTATTTTTCGTAGCTCTTATATGAGTTAGTAAGTGTAATTCTCTTCTCCTAGCACTATGTCACACGTTAAATCATTTTTGGACCCATAAATAACCTATGTCGACATCTAATATATACAAGAACAAATCACACTTTTTTCCCTACTCTCACAAGTTCTTAAAGTCCTAACTAAATCTATGACAAGATCTTGATAAATCCCAACTTGTGTGAACAATACAATGTCGACACATGCATTTTATTGTATAACTTGACACAAATACAAACATTCACTTACACATGAGACTTTTATGACCAAGCTATTCTCTTTGTCCCCTCCTCAAATTCACAGTGAATCGAATGAAGATTTATATCAATTGCAACTTGTAAACTTAAGTATTATATAGATCGATATATACACATACGCCTACACATTTCAATTAAAACCCATCCAAGTCATAAAACTTTACACTCATTTTATCTCATTAGCTTACTGTCGAAATTCTCAAGGAGATTTAGAGAAATCTTTTTCCATTCGAAGCATAATAGTTCCATGTCGAAGCGTGGTGATTTATTCTAGCAAGTTTTAATGTCCTATTCAGTTTGTAATTCATTCCACACGTATAACTCACCACCTAGAGGGCGTAGTAAGTCTCACAAACTCTTTTCCATATTTTCTTATCAATCTTAAGTTACCATGCATCGTATTTTATTTTTTCAAACGTATATGTTCTCTTTTTAATTTTTACGCGACCTTTATGTTTATTTCAAGTAAACTTCGGTTGCCTCCTTATGGAAGGCTAGGAAACCATCGTTACACCATCTCACGACGCTTACTTACTCATTCTATAGCCTAAATGAACACCCTTTAGAATATTACATCACACGTATAAAAACTTGCAAAATAAATCTAAGTCTTTTTCATTGATTGAAATGCCTATGTCGACTTAAAATGAACTTATAAAAACAAAATCCAAACACATGACATACTATTGTTATTACACAACTTGATTCTCTATAATCACACTGACCAAATTCAAGTTTGGAGTTTCCCCTCATAAGCTCATATAAGCTCTTAAAATTGGCCAAAGCTAAGCCCATCAAAACTGCCAAAAACCCTTTATAATTTGCGACATGGGCTTAAAGCCCAATAAGCTGAATTTTTGTTTATTTGATAAGCTGGTCCTATAAGCCTTTTGGATATGATTTTGTCACTTAAAAACAAGCCCAACTTCCCTTAAAACCCCTCGGATCACAAAACGTTAACGGGCCTTTAATTTAGCTCGTTAAGCCCAATAACGGAAAAATAAGCTATACCGACAAATAAGCAATTGAAATAAGCTTTAATAAGCCTTAATAAGTTACAGAAAAATTCAAAATATTTTTCCCCACATTTTTGTATTTTTGGACTAAATTTGCAAACTAGTTTCACTTTCAAGGACTAAAACTACCAACTGATAAAAATAGGGACGGAAACTGCCAAAACGGAAACTTCAAGGTAGAAACTGATATTATATTGAATTCCAAGCTCAGAATGTAATTTTGGAGAATTAGTGGACTATAAATGCAATTTATATTTAACTAAGGACTAACGGTGCAACGTTAATGCCGTTAGGGCATAAAGTGTAAAAATAGGAAAAGGACAAGGACCAAAAGAATATATTTGATATTCTTATTTCTATTTTCCATTTTACGATTTCCCATCACGTCACGTGCATTTTTCTATATTTCATTTATTTAATATATAACGTTACGTTATTTATATATAACGAGATTTAAAACGACTTAACTTAACGTTTCATTTCACCATTTTCAAGGAAATGATATTATTGGATTTAAATGACATAAAAACAAGATAATATTATATATAATATTATTTTTGAACTTTAAGCATTTTAAGCATATCAAACTCACGTCACCGATCAAATCGTTATCCTATTCCTCACTTTCACACCCACTATTCGTATTAAGTCAAATTCTCAGACTTCCCTATTATTCAGGTCGTGTGTTGGAGCCGTTTCCGTGATACATTTGACTTAACATTACCTTGACTTTTCCAGCTAAGGTGAGATTTCATAGCCCATACTTTTATACGTTTTGATTTACTCTTTTGGGGAGATACATGTTTAGAAATACTTTACTCGCTTGATTTACACACTATTTGTATTTACATAAATACTTGCATACAAACTTGATTTCACTATTCTTGATTTCTATTGATAACTGAGACTAGACTCGATTCAGACATATATCCTGACATGGCTATGTTGGTAGACAATTAAATTAGGTGCAGTCATATATCCTGACATGGCTATGTCGGCAGACCATTAAATTGGGTGCAGTCATATTTCCTGACATGGCGATGTTGGAAGGGCATTTATTTGGATGATTCATGATATTCATACTATGTTAGCAGTGGGTTGTAAACACACAGGTTGCAAGTCTTGTATGAGCGGGGCTTGTGACTAAGTGGATTTACAAGGCCTTTGCTGTAGAATCTTTATTCAAATGCTTTATAGTCAAACTAAACTCTATGAACTCACCAACCTTTGGTTGACACTTTTTAGCATGTTTATCTCAGGTTATTAAGGCGATAGTGGATGCATGAATTCTAGAGTCATTTGCATACTTGAAGACTCATATCTTATCTTTATCATTCGATATACTTTGAAAACTTCTATGTAACATTATACTTTGAATCACTTGTTTAACTCTGATTTTAATAATTCGAATGATAATATTTCAAAACGTCTCATTTAGAGGTCGTTTTCTATACCTTCATCTATATTATGAAGTAATACCCCCTTGACTCTACTGTTCCGCTGCGGTAATTTGGGGGTGTTACAAATTGGTATCAGAGACTTGGTTATAGAGAACTAGGTTGCATTTAGGTGCCTAGGCGATAACTGCTATATACATTGAGACTTTATCCTTATCGCCTTGCGTAATTAGAACTTTTTCCGTTATTATCCACGCTGTTGGATGTTAGAGTATTGGTACTGATGGGGAAAAACTCAGAATTTAGTCGAGACATCAAAATTGTGGAGCTTAGTGATAACTGACTATTTAACTTAATCTTGTGACAGTTCTTGTTTGATGAGACATAGGATTAAGTTAAATAAAGGTTATCACTCGGCCGCATAAATTTGATGAATTCACTCGAGGACTTTTTGAGAGATAATCACCCTACTCTTTCGCCATTTAAGTAACGTCGAGATATGTGTGCTTGGTGATACGTATACGTGTGAAAGGAGGCATTTATAATTATGGTGTACAACATAATTATAAATGCATCACAACTCACGTGGACATATGTAACCATGCGTACGTTAATCGGCATTGACCCTTTAGGATAACAGCTAGTGACGAGGTTTTGTGAGAACATTAAGTATAGATGACAATGCATCAAGGAAATCTTACCCTAGATTCGTAAGTTTTTGCCTTATTACCTTAAACTTTACACCTCGACTATCTATTAGCATCTTTTAACAGATAACACAGACTGAATCTCGGGATGAGATTCAAAAATAAGGGGTTGGTACTATAACAACCCGTAGAAATCCCTAGTCATTAGTGAACGCTAATCTAGTATTAATCCCTCGTTACTGTTCACCTAACCATTTTTATGGAAAATTTGAAATTTTCTTTATTATATTATTATAACACGAAAACGTTATCACGAGATTTACCAAATAACGGAACGAGCTCTCACGCGAATCACGAAATCTAAATATACACAAAACGCTATCAAATGGACTTTAAATTCCCAGCCCAATTCCCAATTCACGGCTACTTTTCATAGTAAGCCTACCAAGCCCATTTTCCTTTTATTATTTCATGTTCTATTCGACCAAACCCTCTCCAAATGGACTCGTTTTCTTCCAATTTCTAAACATGACATATTCGAATTATTGCACCACCTAATTCTCCTTCCTCCAAAGAATTGGGGTGTCGAGTTATAGCTCTTGATATTAACATTTGATATGTGATATTTAATCAAAGTGAAACGTCATCGTGCAACCCATTCGGAATATTAATTTTCACCAAGATCTCCAATTCGACCCAAACTTGTTTGTACTCAGTTCTAATATTTTTCTTAGCTCGTATATGAGTTAGTAAGTGTAATTCTCATCTCCTAGCACTATGTCACACGTTAAATCATTTTTGGACCCTTAAATAACCTATGTCGACATCTAATATATACAAGAACAAATCACACTTTTTTTCCCTACTCTCACAAGTTCTTAAAGTCCTAACTAAATCTATGACAAGATCTTGATAAATCCTAACTTGTATGAACAATACTATGTCGACACATGTATTTTATTGTATAACTCGACACAAATACAAACATTCACTTACACATGAGACTTTTATGACCAAGCTATTCCCTTTGCCCCCTCCTCACATTCACAGTGTATCAAATGAAGATTTATATCAATTGTAACTTGTAAACTTAAGTATTATATAGATCGATATATACACATACGCCTACACATTTGAATTTAAACCCATCCAAGTCATAAAACTTTACACTCGTTTTATCTCATTAGCTTACTGTCGAAATTCTCAAGGAGATTCGGAGCAATCTTTTTCCATTCGAAGCATAATAGTTCCATGTCGAAGCGTGGCGATTTATTCTAGCAAGTTTTAAAGTCCTATTCGGTTTCTAATTCATTCCACACGTATAACTCACCATGTAGAGGGTGTAGTAAGTCTTACAAACTCTTTTCCATACTTTCTTATCAATCTTAAGTTAACATGCATCGTATTTTTTTTCGAACGTATATGTTCTCTTTTTAATTTTTACGCGACCTTTATATTTATTTCTAGTAAACTTCGGTTGCCTCCTTATGGAAGGCTAGGAAACCATCGTTACACCATCTCACGACGCTTACTTACTCATTTTATAGCCTAAACGAACACCCTTTAGAATATTACATCAGACGTACAAAAACTTGCAAAATAAATCTAAGTCTTTTTCATTGTTTGAAATGCCTATGTCGACTTAAAATGAAGTTATAAAAACAAAATCCAAACACATGACATACTATTGTTATTACACAAATCGATTCTCTATAATCACATTGACCAAATTTAAGTTTGGCGTTTCCCCTCATAAGCTCAAATAAGCTCTTAAAAATGGCCAAAGCTAAGCCCCTCAAAACTGCCAAAAACCCTTTATAATTTGCGACATGGGCTTAAAGCCCAATAAGCTGAATTTTTGCTTATTTGATAAGCTGGTCCTATAAGCCTTTTGGATATGATTTTTTCACTTAAAACCAAGCCCAACTTCCCTTAAAACCCCCCGGATCACAAAACGTTAACGGGCCTTTAATTTAGCTCGTTAAGCCCAATAACTGAAAAATAAGCTATACCGACAAATAAGCAATTGAAATAAGCTTTAATAAGCCTTAATAAGTTACAGAAAAATTCGGAATATTTTTCCCCACATTTTTGTATTTTTGGACTAAATTTGCAAACTAGTTTCACTTTCAAGGACTAAAACTGCCAACTGACAAAAACAGGGACTAAAACTGCCAAAATAGAATCTTCAAGGTAGAAACTGATATTATATTGAATTCCAAGCTCAGAATGTAATTTTGGACAAGTAGTGGACTATAAATGCAATTTATATTTAACTAAGGACTAACGGTGCAACGCTAACGCCGTTAGGGCATAAAGTGTAAAAACAGGAAAAGGACAAGGACCAACATAATATATTTGACATTCTTATTTCTATTTTCCATTTTACGATTTCCCATCACGTCACGTGCATTTTTCAATATTTCATTTATTTAATATATAACGTTACGTTATTTATATATAACGAGATTTAAAACGACTTAACTTAACGTTTCATTTCACCATTTTCAAGGAAATGATATTATTGGATTTAAATGACATAAAAACAAGATAATATTATATATAATATTATTTTTGAACTTTAAGTATTTTAAGCATATCAAACTCACGTCACCGATCAAATCGTTATCCTATTCCTCACTTTCACACCCACTATTCGTATTTAGTCAAATTCTTAGACTTCCCTATTATTCAGGTCATGTGTTGGAGTCATTTCCGTGATACTTTTGACTTAACATTACCTTGACTTTTACAGCTAAAGTGAGATTTCATAGCCCCGACTTTTATACGTTTTGATTTACTCTTTGGGGGAGATACATGCTTTGAAATACTTTACTCGCTTGATTTACACACTATTTGTATTTACATAAATACTTGCATACAAACTTGATTTCACTATTCTCGATTTCTATTGACAACTGAGACTAGACTCGATTCAGACATATATCCTGACATGGCTATGTTGGTAGACAATTAAATTAGGTGCAGTCATATATCCTGACATAGATATGTCGGTAGACCATTAAATTAGGTGCAGTCATATTTCCTGGCATGGCGATGTTGGAAGGCCATTTATTTGGATGATTCATGATATTCATACTATGTTAGCAGTGAGTTGTAAACACACAGGTTGCAAGTCTTGTATGGGCGGGGCTTGAGACTGAGTGGATTTACAAGGCCTTTGCTGTAGAATCTTTATTCAAATGCTTTATAGTCAAACTAAACTCTATGAACTCACCAACCTTTGGTTGACACTTTTTAGCATGTTTATCTCAGGTTATTAAGGCGATAGTGGATGCATGAATTCTAGAGTCATTTGCATACTTGAAGACTCATATCTTATCTTTATCATTCGATATACTTGGAAAACTTCTATGTAACATTATACTTTGAATCACTTGTTTAACCCTGATTTTAATAATTCGAATGATAATATTTCAAAACGTCTCATTTAGAGGTCGTTTTCTATACCTTCATCTATATTATGAAGTAATACCCCCTTGACTCTACTGTTCTGCTGCGGTAATTTGGGGGTGTTACAGATTGGTATCAGCGACTTGGTTATAGAGAACTAGGTTGCATTTAGGTGCCTAGACTATAACTGCTATATACATTGAGACTTTTATCCCTATCGCCTTGCGTAAGTAGAACTTTTTCCGTTATTATCCACGCTGTTGGATGTTAGAGTATTGGTACTGATGGGGAAAAACTCAGAATTTCGTCGAGACATCAAAAGTGTGGAGCTTAGTGATAACTGACTATTTAACTTAATCTTGTGACAGTTCTTGTTTGATGAGACATGGGATTAAGTTAAATAAAGGTTATCACTCGGCCGCAGAAATTTGATAAATTCACTCGAGGACTTTTTGAGAGATAATCACCCTACTCTTTCGCCGTTTAAGTAACGTCGAGATATGTGTGCTTGGTGATACGTACTCGTGTGAAAGGAGGCATTTATAATTATGGTGTACAACATAATTATAAATGCATCACAACTCACGTGGACATATGTAACCATGCGTACGTTAATCGGCATTGACCCCTTTAGGATAACAGCTAGTGACGAGGTTTTGTGAGAACATTAAGTATAGATGACAATGACATCAAGGAAATCTTACCCTAGATTCGTAAGTTTTTGCCTTATTACCATAAACTTTACACCTCGACTATCTGTTAGCATCTTTTAACAGATAACACAGACTGAATCTCGGGACGAGATTCAAAAATAAGGGGTAGGTACTATAACAACCCGTAGAAATCCCTAGTCATTAGTGAACGCTAATCTAGTATTAATCCCTCGTTACTGTTCACCTAACCATTTTTACGGGAAAATTTGAAATTTTCTTTATTATATTATTATAACACGAAAACGTTATCACAAGATTTACCAAATAACGGAACGAGCTCTCACGCGAATCACGAAATCTAAATATACACAAAACGCTATCAAATGGACTTTAAATTCCCAGCCCAATTCCCAATTCACGGCTACTGTTCACAGTAAGCCTACCAAGCCCATTTTCCTTTTATTATTTCATGTTCTATTCGACCAAACCCTCTCCAAATGGACTCGTTTTCTTCCAATTTCTAAACATGACATATTCGAATTATTGCACCACCTAATTCTCCTTCCTCCAAAGAATTGGGGTGTCGAGTTATAGCTCTTGATATTAACATTTGATATGTGATATTTAATCAAAGTGAAACGCCATCGTGCAACCCATTCGGAATATTAATTTTCACCAAGATCTCCAATTCGACCCAAACTTGTTTGTACTCAGTTCTAACATTTTTCTTAGCTCGTATATGAGTTAGTAAGTGTAATTCTCATCTCCTAGCACTATGTCACACGTTAAATCATTTTTGGACCCATAAATAACCTATGTCGACATCTAATATATACAAGAACAAATCATACTTTTTTCCCTACTCTCACAAGTTCTTAAAGTTCCGTTGTGGTAATTTGGGGGTGTTACATCTTTTATGTACTGTTAGAAATAACGGAGGCCGTGATGATGAAATATAAATGTGAGGCAAAAAAGATGTCTAGAGGCTGATATGTACATTGGCTAGGCAATCCAGATGGTAATTGTTACTTGCAAAGGTGCCATTTGCAACTGCGATTGGAGCCATAGCTTATTAGCCCATGAATATCTGAATACAACATATCTGAGCCTCTTTTCGTCAATGCAATTAGATGGGGATCAACAGGTTTAATCTCAAAGGTTATTTGCTAAAATAATGCACAAATAGTCCTGTTAGCATGTATGGGTAATTATGATTTGCTGAAAGGAGGTTGGTGTTTTACTGTTCACGCAATTCATATGTTCTAATTGATTTCATTCATTGGCCCGCGTGTGCGTGTTACAAACATAATGATCAATAGAAACCATTGTCCCACCTTCTCATTGGCTCTTGCAAGAGCCTCAAATTACTGTTCAGGTACACATGCTTTAATGATGCTGTTAATACACATTGGTATGGTATTAGTACGATAATCTATTTGTATTTATAGTTATTTGCAATCTCGATCATGCATGTGTATACTTATGCTCTACACAACTTGACTTGCATTCACTAATTAAAGTGTCATTAAGCGCTTTTGTATATCCTAATTCTTACATTCATTTGCCTACGTGTGTGTTTTAAAAAGTTTTTATCTTTGTGGCAATTTCTCATTGGCTTTTGGAAGAGCCTCAAATTACTATTCACTCCATCATAAAGTTAATGATAAATGCAAACCATTGTGGCAAATTGTCATTGGCTGTTGGAAGAACCTCAAACTACTGTTCATGTATGGATGGTTTAATGATACTGCTAATACACATAGGTATGTGATGCGTGCGATGTGTCGTTGCGGTTTAGCAGTATTAATGCCTACTCAAGTTTTAAATTTATATTTAGCCGACTTATCAATAACACACACACTTAACGAGCAGTGTACCCGGTCAGTATGAATATAATGGTAAGTAGAGTGTCGATCACTAAGAGTGGAACGTATTATCTAGTTATTCTAATCAGTATTTTAATATATTAAGTTAGCTATACAACCTAATCTAACGCAAAGGGGTTCAGCCTGAGAGACTGGCACGATTTGGTTGCAATTAAATAATAAACTAAACCAATAGGCACGAATCAGCGAATAGCACACACGTACACAGATAAATACTCGAGACAATAAGAAGGCTGTCCTGATAGATAAGTAGTTTGTCACTTGTTTTATTGCTAGTTTTATATGAAGTGTATAGTTCGATGCAACGCACCGAGATTAAGTCCTTTCTCGTTGGTTCTAATCTTATCGGCGAGTAAACCCTTAATGATTACTTATGACTATCCTATTTATCTTTCTTCCTACTTTTCTACAGACGATAGAATGCATAGGCGATCTAATAAATAGGCGAGGGCAGAGGCATGGCGACCCGATCAACGCTCAGCTAGACACAGAGGTTATCAATGTACTAATAAAAGTCACCAAAGACATCAACATATAAACTTTAATTAATGAGAAAGCAGTTTTAAGGGAGTGCAATCTTTCCGTTGTCACATTACACAAGCCACCAATGTTGATGAATTAAAGTTTACTAACACAATAAAACAAAACTACTTAATGAATTAAACACATGCAGCACTTTCTTACAACTCTTGTATCTTCGTTTGGGTGTGTCTTGTGTTGCTGCCTTAACTGAATTCGTCCTAGGTTTCTCTGGTCTTCGTACTTCGGATATAATATGTCACTCTCGAATTCGTCTGGTCTTGGGGTATTTATAGTTTCTGTCTGAGGGTAGGATGCGGCGCATCTAGTAAGTAGATGCGGCGCATTGACTTAACTTCGCGTGGGGTCCAAGATTATAATATTCAGGAATATTCGTACACAGCCAGAAGATGCGGCGTAACTCCATAAATAGATGCGGCGCATGTCCTCTTGTATCTTGGATCGTATCTGGTGAAATATTGATAGTGATGCGCCGTATGTAATAAGTGAGATGCGACACATCTGGAGCAGATTTGTCTTGATCTTTTCCATTTCAGTAGACTCTTAACTTCTTGCATGTTTTGCTCCATAATAAGTCCAAAATCGCTAAGTTTCACCAAATGCTTGTTTTTACCTGAGAATTACAAAAGTAAACGATTAAGTATCAATCCTCATACATAATATAATAAAACAAGTCAAATTAATAGGATAAATGATAGTAATAAAATGTACTTATTTGAGTTCATCAAATATCCCCCCACTTGAACTTTACTTGTCCCCAAGTAAACCTTAGAATTAATCTTATGAAAATGTATCCTAAAAGATATTAGGATTTATTTTTATATTTAAGCATGTATTCATTCTTGTCATAATCATACAACTAAACACTTAACGAATTAGAAGTTAAATAAAATAATTTGATAAAAGCAAATCTAATCGTTTAACTGTCCAGTCGTGACGAATATTCTATCATAAGCTTGGCAAGTATACACATCTCCCCCACTAAAGCCAAGGAATAACAAGTCTAAAGCGGTAAAAAGGGTTTTTAGGCTTAAGGGTTAATTATTCTTAATCTCTATCGATCTCAAATTCCAGAAAAGGCGACAAAATCACAAATACATGATCGAATCCACGAACACGATACTTGCAATTGCTCAAATCCTTAACTCGAATAGGCTAAGGATAGGTCCAAACTTCACCAATAATAATATATCAAAAAGGGCGACAAAATCATAAATACATAGCCGAATCCACGACTACGATACTTAAGATTGCTCAAATCCCTAATCTCAGTAAATCAAAGGTTTGGTTGGATAAAGAATAATACAGGGTATGGATAATATTTGGGATATAAATTGGTGTAAAATGAAAAATAAACAAAACAAATAAATTAAAATCCTAAGTGTGGTTAATCACTATCCCAACCATCCCATGAATAAGACTCATATCATAGAATAACTCATGCTTTAACACTTGAAACACACGCTTTAGGTAGACACGAATTATACTCAACAAGATCTTAATCAAAGAATAAACCTTAGTTGGCGTTCCCATAACTGCCAACTCCCATTCAATCCATAGATATAGTATACAACAACTAGTGGTGATATCGACCACTTAATACAAAACTTTACATAAGTTGGTTAAAACAAACATCCAACTCTTCCTTTTTCTTTTTCTTTTCTTATTTTTTTCCTTTTTTTTTTTTTTTTTTTTTTTTTTTTTTTTTTTTTTTTTTTTTAACTTGAAACACAAACAAAGATGTGTAAAATTTCACCACATCACTATAATGATAATTCTGGATAATTTTTCCATACTTTTCATGACTTCAGAAATAACGGTAATAGTGAAAGTAGTAAACACACAAAAATAAAACTCAAAGATATACAATATTTACTTTCACTCCAATTGCATTGTGCAATTTCCCGACCTAACCATAGATAATGAATTACGCACGCGAACACAGGTAATGTAAGGAAACACACTTTGCCTATAGCAATTAACCAACCACGGATCTTAATCTACAGGGTAGGCTAAGGTGTAAGGGTGTAACGAAACATTTTAACAAAGGTGTAAGAAACGAAAGGAATGGCTCTGAGTGTTTTTCTAGGGGTATCTTACTCTAAAAATGAGAGTAACAAAAGGGTTTATATGGGGGTTAACTAACCAGTGTAGTTAGCTAATAACACATAACATATAATAGGCTTTTTGGGTGTAATCCTAGAAATTTTACCTATTTAGACAAGTCATTCCAATTATATCAATAATACTCATTATGGTGGTCTCGAATAGTATACAAGCCAAGTTCTAAAGTTTACAAGTCACCGGCACACTCATAGATTTGTGAATTTTGAAAAATATCACAATTTTTGAAAATAACGTCATGTGTGCAGCTATGCAACTTAGACTTTAAACAAAAACATGCTAAAAATTTTAAGTTTGATATATTAAGCACATTTTAAGCATATTTTAAAAAGTTTAGGACAAGTAAGTGTTAAGTGTTCTAATTCTCCAATCTCCCCACTTAAGTTAAACAACGTCCTCGTTGTTTGTATAAAAGGTTAAAAACTGGAAAATAAAAGAATTAGAACAGAAAAACTCCCCTGAGATTTGCTCGGTATGATCCTCCATTAGTATAAGAGCAAAAATCATCTTTCTTGTGGATGAGAACGTTTAAGCTTCATAATTGATGTATCCACAGGAAATGCAGGAATCTATAATACCACCAAGGCTTTAAAACACACCTAAGTTAAGAAAGGTTCAACTTGCATAATACATTAGTAGTTAGTTAAAAATAAAACATAAAAATTTAAAATGAAAATCATCAGGTCAGTCGATGCGCCGTATCTTATGGAAGAAGATACGCCGTATCGATCCTGGAATAAATACGGATCAGAATAAAAGATGCGCCGCATCCTTAACCAGGGATGCGCCGCATTAAAATAAACTGATAAAAAGTTTTAAAATCGAAAATAAAAAATGCAGAAAAAATAAAGATATGACCATTGCAGGAGATGCTTCGCATCTCAGAGTTGAGATGCGCCGTATCCTCTGCGGCCTGACTGACTCGACACAAAAACAGAATAATAAAAAGATAAATCCGGGTTGTCTCCCGGTAAGCACTTGTCTTTATTCCAGAGTCTTCAAGTTAGACTCACGTTCAGCTCTTTAATATCGATCATTGAAGGAGTCAGAAACATCGCGCTCCCTCATTCCCAATTCAGTAATATTGAACATTCCTTGCTCGTCCTTAATTTCCACGCCGTTCTTCTTTAATATCTGTATAAACAAAGTTCTGTCCCTTTCGGGCAGAGATGAAAAAATGATAGACGGGAAATTCTTATTATCATATAAGCATAAATAAGTAAGGTGGGGTGGTAGTTCAATAAACACATCATTATTCAAATTTGTTTTCTCAACTATTCTCCTACGTTTGTTAATTACTACACAATCATACCACTCATCATCAGAATCATTGACAACATCGCGTCTAAGTTCGGTAGGTACATTAAGGTCAATAAATTCCTCAAAGTTCTCATGATTAGGATTAGTTGAGTTGTTTTGAATCAATGTTTCCCCCATAAGCCTAGCTTCAAGATCGAGGTCCATACGCTCTCTTAATCCTAGCACATAGACACCTCTAATTATGCACTTAACAGGATCTTGGCACTTATAGACTAGTTTATTATTCCCTACCCTTAATGAGATTTTTCTTTTAAACACATCAATCTTAGCATGGGCAGTAGACAAGAAAGGTCTTCCAAGGATTAAAGGAATCTTAACATCCTCGGGCATATCTAATATAACAAAGTCTACAGGGAAAATAAACTTCTCAATCTTAACTAGCACATTATTAGCAATCCCTTCAGGTCGTTTTACCGTTTTATCAGCCAATTCAATAAGTAACTTAGTGGGTGCTAATTTTCCTAGTCCTAGGGTAGTGAATGTCTTAAGAGGCATAACGCTAACACTAGCTCCTAAGTCAGCTAACACATTATTGAAAGATATATTATTAATTGAACAAGGCAAAGTAAAACTCCCTGGGTCTTTTTCTTTATGAGGCAAGACATGTAAGTCGGTTGCAGAGCTCTCTTCTTTCATTGCAGCCTTGATCTCCTCTTCAATCTTTGTCTTTTCTTTTAGCAGTCTCCTTAAACTGATTGAAGAATTAAAGAAAAATTCGGGTCTTGCATCATCATTACCATTCATCGGTCTTCTAGGAAAAGGAATGTTAGGAGTGACTTCTTCAGTGGTGCTTATGGCCTTGACATGATCTCTTGGGTTGGTTTCGGTTGAGCTAGGTAAACTTCCGTATCCCCTTTCTTGAAGAACTTTGCTCATTTGACCAATTTGTTGTTCCAATGCTTTGATCGAAGCTCCTTGATTTCTTGTAGTAGTGTCCGTTGAAGCTCGGATTTCTTTGATCATAGCAGTATTCTCTTCATGTCTTTTAGCAGCATCGGCCATAATTTGCTTTAGAGTATCATCTAAAGTCTGCCTCCTTTCTTGATAAGCGGGATTGAAGTTGTTCTTTTGATAGAATCCCGGTGTGGCTTCCCTAAATCTTCCTGAAGGTCGGAATGGTTGTCCAAATTGGGTGTAATATGCTTCTTCAAACGTCTCACTTTCATTCTTATTCGGGCAATCTTTAGTGTAGTGAGGTCCTTCGCACTTTTCACATCCAACTTGGGCAGCATACACTCTTTCATCACGCTTTTTCATCTCTCTACTAATTTTATCCAATTGAGCTTGAATAGCAGCAATCCCGTCAAAATTAGTGCTGCTCTTAGATCTAGTAGAGGTCCCATCGTGCCATTTTTGAGAATGATCAGCAGCTTCTTGGATTGCTTTCCTAGCATTGGTTGCACTCATTTGGGGCACAGCTCCTTTAGCGTCCAAGATTTGTCTAGTAGGCACGTCCAATCCTTGATAAAACAATATTATCTCCTGCATAGGGGTTAGATAGTGTTGAGGACATTTTACCAGTAAATCTTTAAATCGTTCCCAAGCTTGATAAAGAGTTTCATCAGGCTCTTGCTTGAAACTGTTTATGGCCTCCATCTTTTTAGCGGTCCTAGCAGGTGGACAATATCTCTTCAGGAATTTGCTCTTCAAATCTTCCCATGTAGTGATTGAACTAGCAGGTTCATTCCTTAGCCACTTGTTAGCAGCTCCTTTTAGTGAGAGTGGAAAGATTCTTAGCATGAGTTGATCGTCAGTGACTCCTTCTGAAGTAAACAAATCCGCAATCTCGAGGACCTTTTCAACATGCTCATTAGCATCTTCATGTTCCGATCCACTGAAAGCATTCTCTCTTAGCTCCTTGAGAAACTGACCCTTCAATTCAAACTTTGACTTATCATCAAACTTTGGTCTAGCAACTCCTGAAGTGTAATCAGCACGGGTTTTGTTCATGTATTCCTCCATAGTTGTGTTTTCGCCCATTGTTTCTATTTCTTCTTCCTCTTTCTCTTCAGAAAAATAATCAAGCTCGAATGAACTTGAAGTATCAAAGCTTTTTGTGTTGAAAAGCTTTTTAAGCGAATGAAAGACTCGTTCAGGATCTTCGAAAGGTTGAATCAAGTTCTTCGTAGAACTCCTGGTCATGCACTTCCTGAAATCAACAAAAAAATATCAGTAGGGTATGCTCGAGAAAGTAATATATCAGAAAATTAACAACGAAAACGGAATACGAAAAATTAAAGTTACTGATATCTGCAGACGATGCGCCGTATCCAAAAACTTGGATACGCCGTATCTTATAATCGTTAAAATTAAATCAGACTTTATTCAGAAAATAGATACGCCGCTTAGAAATTAGAATGCGCCGTATCAATTTTAATAATCAAAAATCGATATTTATTTAAAATTAAATGTGTCGTATTAACAAAAGTTAATGCGCCGTATTTTCGTTACGTTTCAAAATATAAGATTTTTGATTCAGAAGATGCGCCGTATCGATAAAAATCGATACGCCGTATCTGTTTAATAATTCGAAAACTGTTTTTAATTAAAATAATAGATACGCCATATCTGCTAAAGCAGATGCGTCGTATGGCGTTAACGTTTAGAAATTTTTTTTTTATCAAAAACAGATACGCCGTATCTTGGGGAAAAGATGCGTCGTATCGAATTAATTAAACGCGTTGTATTTTTTAAAAATTAAACGCAATACGCCGTATCTGAGAAATCAGATGCGCCGTATCGTTTGATTTAGCTCAGTACAACGATAGCAGAATACAAAAAAAAAAAAAAAAAAAAACGAAAAATTAAAAACAAATAAAACACACGAAAATAAACACAAATAAAAGCAAACAAATAACACATAAAAACAGAAAATATTCAAAATATTACAATGAATGCAAATTAATCTAATACACAACAGAATTAGCGGTTAGATAAAAAAAAATTAAAAACCTAATTAAAATACTAATCAAATTAACAGATAATAACAATTCACTCCCCGGCAACGGCGCCAAAAACTTGATGCGTGCGATGTGTCGTTGCGGTTTAGCAGTATTAATGCCTACTCAAGTTTTAAATTTATATTTAGCCGACTTATCAATAACACACACACTTAACGAGCAGTGTACCCGGTCAGTATGAATATAATGGTAAGTAGAGTGTCGATCACTAAGAGTGGAACGTATTATCTAGTTATTCTAATCAGTATTTTAATATATTAAGTTAGCTATACAACCTAATCTAACGCAAAGGGGTTCAGCCTGAGAGACTGGCACGATTTGGTTGCAATTAAATAATAAACTAAACCAATAGGCACGAATCAGCGAATAGCACACACGTACACAGATAAATACTCGAGACAATAAGAAGGCTGTCCTGATAGATAAGTAGTTTGTCACTTGTTTTATTGCTAGTTTTATATGAAGTGTATAGTTCGATGCAACGCACCGAGATTAAGTCCTTTCTCGTTGGTTCTAATCTTATCGGCGAGTAAACCCTTAATGATTACTTATGACTATCCTATTTATCTTTCTTCCTACTTTTCTACAGATGATAGAATGCATAGGCGATCTAATAAATAGGCGAGGGCAGAGGCATGGCGACCCGATCAACGCTCAGCTAGACACAGAGGTTATCAATGCACTAATAAAAGTCACCAAAGACATCAACATATAAACTTTAATTAATGAGAAAGCAGTTTTAAGGGAGTGCAATCTTTCCGTTGTCACATTACACAAGCCACCAATGTTGATGAATTAAAGTTTACTAACACAATAAAACAAAACTACTTAATGAATTAAACACATGCAGCACTTTCTTACAACTCTTGTATCTTCGTTTGGGTGTGTCTTGTGTTGCTTCCTTGATCGAATTCGTCCTAGGTTTCTCTGGTCTTCGTACTTCGGATATAATATGTCACTCTCGAATTCGTCTGGTCTTGGGGTATTTATAGTTTCTGTCTGAGGGTAGGATGCGGCGCATCTAGTAAGTAGATGCGGCGCATTGACTTAACTTCGTGTGGGGTCCAAGATTATAATATTCAGGAATATTCGTACACCGCCAGAAGATGCGGCGTAACTCCATAAGTAGATGTGGCGCATGTCCTCTTGTATCTTGGATCGTATCTAGTGAAATATTGATAGTGATGCGCCGTATGTAATAAGTGAGATGCGGCGCATCTGGAGCACGATGATCTATTTGAGTTCATCAGTATGGTATTAGCACGATGATCTATTTGTTTGGTATTTCTGAGTTCAATGTGTATCTCTAACCATGTATTTTGTGTTCCAGTTTTTTTTTACCAAATGTATTCAAGAAGGTTCATTGTCAGGTTGTATTTTGGTAGTCATTTATTTACTGGTAACAATAACGGAGGCCGTGATGATGATATGTAACATTTGTATATGCATGCTTATAGTATCTTAAATTTACATGCTTAATCCATTGTACTATATAAGTCTGCTTATACATTTTTATTTATTTCCTGTCAAAAGGTTTTTTATATCCAACAATCTCATTGCATACTATGGAAACAAGATAAATATCAAAAATAGACAGAGTAGCAATGATGGATGTACAGACACCGAGCCAAGGTATTACTATATTCGCATGGTCTGTGCATCCATCATTCATACTTTGTCAATATTTTTGTCTTTTCGTAGACAAACACTGAACACCACTCATTATATTATTGGCAAGAGATACCTTGGTCTACTTGAAAAGATGCCATTTGCAACTGTCTTTGCAGCCATGGCTTATTAGTCCATGATTATCTGAATACAACATATTTGAGCCTCCTCTGAAAATATTGGTTTCATTTTTTTGGTCCTTTATTTACTGGCAGAAATAACCGAGGCTTTGATGATGAAATATAAATGTGAGAAAAGAGGTTTAGAGGCTAATTTCTATGTTGGCTAGGCAATCCGGACGGTAATTGGTATTTGAAAAGGTGTCATTTGCAACTGTGATTGCAGCCATTACTTATTAGCCCAAGAATATTTGAATACAACGTATCTGAGCCTCCTTTAAAAATATTGGTTTCATTTATGTGATCATTTAAAATGTTGTTGGTATACTGAGTAGTCTCAGATTAAAATAATCTTTATTGTTGTGGCCTAAGTTTTGCTGCAAGGCCTTATGTTGCCCTTACCCAGCGATTATGGTAATATAGAAACTGCTTTTGTTATGAATTTCTTATGTTTCGGCTGCTAAGGCTATGAGATGAATGTTTATGGGTTCACCAAAAGTTGATAATGCCCGTATCTTGGCCGAGCAACATGGTATAGTAATGTGTCATTAACCCTTTTCGTATATTCTAGTTCTTCCATTCATTGGCCCACATGTGCGTGTTACAAACATAATGATCAATAGAAACCATTGCGGCAGCTTCTCATTGCCTCTTGGATGAGCCTCAAATTACTGTTCAGGTACGTGTGGTTTAATGATGCTGCTACTACACATTGGTATGATATTAGCACGATATTCTATTTCTCTTTATACTCATATGCAATCTTGATCATACATCTATATACTTATGATCTACACTACCTGAAAATGAAGCTTCTTGAATACATTTGGTAAAAAAAAGCCGCAACATAACCTGACAATGAATCTTCTTGAATACATTTAGTTTCATTTTTGTAGTTTTTTATTTACTCATAGGAATAACGGAGGTCGTGATGATGAAATGTGAATGTGACGGAAAAGATGTGTAGAGGCTGATATGTATCTTGGCTAGGTAATCCGGATAGTAATTGCAACTTGAAAAGGTCGCTTTTGCAACTGTGATTGCCGCCATGGCTTATTAGCCTATGATGATCGCAACACAACATATCTGAGCCTTCTTTAAGTTTCATTTTTGTAGTCATTTAAAACGTTGTTAGTATACCGTCTATACTCGACTTAAAATAATGTTTATTGTTGTGGAATAAGTTTTTCCGCAAGGACTTATGCTGGCCTTACGCAGCTTTTATGCTAACGCAGCAATTGTTGTTCTTCTGCCTTTGTTATGTTTGAGCGCTTTAATGCAACCGAAATGGTTGTACAAGTGGTTCTGTTTAAATATTCAAGTGCGACTGAAGTAGAGGTTTAAATTCATATGTTTTTGATACTCAAACAATGGGTCAATTTGGTGCACCTGGATGCTGAAATCGAGTCTCAAACAGGTGAGTTTCGGATTAGGAGGCGTGTCTTGCTAATGAGCTTATCAGTGCTGCCAACGTTTCATGTAACAGGTATAATATTCTATATGGTAAGTTGTGTCAGATCATTGCTGAAAATAGGCTTGCTTTGGGATTATTTACTCATGATACATATTACATACCATTTATAACCTACCAAAACAGTTTTCTAATTTGTATATTATGAAGAAAAAAAATATTACTTACTTTTAAATATCATTCCCACATTTCTACTCTCCATTATCAAGATCCAAAACCTATTTGACAATTCATTTGAAATGAATCTTAAGTCGAAATAACCACTGCTTCAATTTTTATTTATTATTATTATTATTTTTTTCCCCAGTCAATTTACTAGCGTTTTATCAGTCTTGCAGGTTCAGTTTACAAAAGGAGAATTCATACGAAGCACAAAAGCTGCTCCAATTGCGTCTGATCAGATTATTGTTTTTACAAACTTTAACCATTGGTATTCAAGTCAGTTAGCTAGGAGAGCATTGTTTCAAGATCAATTGCCATATCTAAGGAAGCAAAAAAGGTCAGTTACAGAATTTAAGTTAACATAAGCAACACTTTTTATAAAAAGACACAATCCAGTTACATAGGTTCCAACCAAATAGTACAACAAGACTCATAATAAAATTAAATATAGATACATAACTAGAAATACAAAGACCAACATAAATGACACAACATACCCAACAAAAATTCCTTCTAAATGTAGCCACACAGTCAGAAATCCATTAGACCCTTAAGCTTCTGAACAAAGATCTCCTTATCACGACCATTTAGCTCCAACTCGGCCGTCATAATGCGCATCTGCACCACCTTCTGGTCATCCTTCGCCTGTACCTCTCTTAGGAACTCTGCTATTTTTTGTGCATAAATGTTCCCGACCGTGTCTAACTCCTGAATAAAAGCCGCCCTTTCACGCATTACCCCAACCAGCCTACTACACAATGCATTCATTTGTTGTTTCATTTGAATGTCCTCAATTCCAGATTGACGACAATATAGAATAAACATTTCAGACCAATGGCCTCAATTCTAAGTTGATCACACCTAGGATGCCTAGACATTGTTTTTTTTTCCTTCTTTATAACAAGTTGGAAAATGAATTGTGAAAATAACCATAGACCACACCTTCCTTAAATAGAGAAAGAAAACTCAAAAAGGTAATTTGCATACTATTTTTTTTCCTCACATGTATGTCATCAATCAGCATACCCTTATCTCCTTTGGCTTATTGCCATCATACACCTAATTGAAAACACATTTGGCATATACCACATCTGCCAAAGATGCACAGCAACTTATTTTATGTACATTATACCCATTCAACACTCTTACAGCTATTGTACTGTTACTCCTTTCACTTCACCCATACTATCATCCAAAATAAGGCAAAATTATTTTTTTGGAGCCTTTAAAAGTTGCCAGAAATCATACATTTCCTACCGTTTATTTGATTCTTGACAGTTTAATAATTGTAAATGCATAATAGAGTCTGAATACCCAATATCAATACCTAATTTCAACAACATACTGCAGCTACAGGATCACTTTCCAAACAAGTGAACCATGCTTTTGGAAAATATTAATATATATATATAATATAAAATATAATATTATAATATATATTAAAAATTACCTAGATTTTACGAATCCAGTAATTGTGTACAATGGAAATGGTGTAGATGCATTTGAATAGAACCATTGGTACTGAACCATGTCTTCATGGCTATTGTATACAGATGATTTGCCGAATGCAATTACCTTATTGTCCATCAAATTTGACAGGCGGTACAACGACTGAAAACTACAGTGACAACAACAAATTAAGGATGGTATCGTGCGCAACAGAATGTATTCGTAAGTTTTGACATTTCTTATTATAAGAGTACGCTTTCAGTTTAATATAAAAAAATTGCATAACAGGTTTTTCAGCAGACGATGCACGAACCTGTATAAATACTAAACATGCAGGTCGTTTGGAATACCTTATGTGCAGCTCCCAGATATGTTTTTTTATTTTAGGTCTGGAAATATATGGACCTGAAAATGCGCCTGCTCCAATCTCTTTACTTTTAAAAGATACTGTAATAATTCCAAAATATTCCAGCTTCTCTTTTGTTGTATGAATATGTTGCCTATACCAACAGGCTGAACGAAACAACAGACAATGATACCCATGCTTGGACCTGCTTTGATAGCTTAAATGCTGCTTCCAGATTTGACTTAAACTACTTATCATGTTACTCTTTCAATAAACAGCTTCTTGCTAAACATTTGTACCCATGCTACACTTATTGTTCATACCTTCGTTGCTATCATTGTTGTTTCCACATTTTACCGTTTAATTCATGTAACTTATTTATATAATCAAAGCTATTACCATTCATCTCAGCATTAACAAAATTGTAACAAACACAAACATGTATGCCCAGCGGCGAAGCGTGGGCAAATTTACTTGTTTTTTCTATTCTAGAATTTTTATTTCTAAATTATTTTTCTAGGATTTTTTTTCTAAGTTATTTTTTTTCTTCTTGCATTTCCTTTTATAACATCTACATTATTGACTAATTTTGTGACTTTTTGTCACAAAATATTTTACTATTGAATGATGTTTATTGATGTTTGTGTGTTGGTTATGACTTCTTATTGTACATTATATCCATGGTTGGTTTGAACTATTTATCACTAACCTTTGTTTTGTAGCACTCAAAATCCATGCATCTTATACTTGGTACCCTAACTAGGGGGAGTATTGACCAAGGGGGAGCTAATCAAGCACTCAAAATCCATGCATCTTATAGTTGGCACCCTAACTAGGGGGAGTATTGACCAAGGTCTTGCACTACATTCCGCTACGTTTTTCTTATTTTTGTTTCGACAAAAAGAGGGAGAAAATATTAAACTCAAAACTCACACATTTTATACAATTTAAAATGTCTAAATTGATTTTAAAGTTGCATAAAACTAGTTTAATCTATATTTTTAAAGACTTGAACTTTACTTATCTCATTGTTTAAAAATAAACTTTATGTTTTGTCCTCAACAAAAAGGGGGGGATTGTTAATACAAATATCGTCTAAAAAACGTTATTTATATTTTAAGATCTTTGCTATATTTTGTTAATGACAATTATAAACTTTATTTTTAGCAAAACATAAATATAGTTAAGTCTTTTACATATATAGTCACAAGTCTTTCATAAACACAAAACATCACCTAACTAGTATATACATCTTACATGTTCACTTTCATATACATTTTACAAGTTTACTTTCATATACATTTTAGTCTAAAATTGGAAATGTATTATGACATCATGGCATGCATCACTTTGAAATCTTTAGGAGATTTTGAAGATCATTTGAAGATATCATGAATATCTTGTTTAGATCCTTACTCAATGAATCCTTGGAAAGATATGGAAATATCTTGGTTAGATTTGGTTAAGATATGTGAAGATATTCTGTCAGGTTCCCACGGAACCAAACAGGTACAAGGACGGATCCCTTTATTTGGATCCGTCCCATCCGTGGTTTGCTGAGGCAGTTGGCCTATAAATAGCAAGCCACACATTCATGTTTTCTCATCACTTACAAGCATAAACAACATCATACATTCTTTCATTCATATCTAACTCATTCATATTTCATATTTCATTGCGCTTCTTTGTAGCAAGAAGATCAAAGTATCACAAGCTTCAACAAAGCGTTGCAAGACTTGCTAGTTAGTTACTGTGTGAATTGTTGTTGTTCACACATCATTGTTTGTACCAAACAATCATAAAACCTCTGTAGTGATCAGTTAGTATTTTAGTCCTCAAAATACATAGTGTGACGGGAGTGGTTGTACCCTTGTAAAAGAACTCGGTATTTAGCTTTGTACCGGAAAAAGTGTAAGCGACGTTAGTAAAGGGTTTCTCCGCTGAGAAGGGTGCTTGTTGATTAGTGAAGAAAAACTCTCGAGTTAGAGACTCGAGGAGTGGAGTAGGGCAAGGAAAAGAGTCCTTGTAGACCGAACCACTATAAACAATCGTGTTGTGGTTTGATCATTTCTTTCTTTACTTGCATATTATTTATTGTTTGTTATTTGCATTAGTTGAATTCACACTAAGTATTCAAAGCAAATAAATTTTAAAAACGGTAAAACTATTCAACCCCCCTTCTAGTTTTCCACAGACGCCTTCCAAACTTTCAAGTTTGTTGGCTATGACAATTTGCACAACATTTGACATCAATAGAATCTGGGAGCAACTTCAGGCTGAGGAATGCAATTCTAAATCCAAGCATATTCTATTTTATTACACTAGTTATCTAATAACTTTCAATTAGATATCAATGTTGTCAAATCATCTTGCATTCAAGCATGATCCAACAATAACATGATGTACATGAAAAATCCTTGTGTCAAACTTAGATTTCATTCATGTTCTACATATTCATTAAGACTTTCTAAATGATATGTTATGTTCTACTAGATTTATTACCGTACATGTTTATAATAATAAACATATATTCTAATGTTATATGTTTTACTTTCTAAATCTTTCAAGTGAAGTTTCATTCCAAACTAAGACTTAACATTTTATTTATATGGAATGTTACTTCCTATATGTTATACAACATATACGATTTAAGAAAATAAACATAATACTCTCACTAGCTTTCAGGAATACTTAGGAATTATCTTATTTTAATTATAAATCAAAACATGGATTTAATAATTAAACATAAGTTTTATATCCTAGATGCATGGATTAATCCATTCATGAATTATTGCACTTTGTATACTTTCAAAGATTATAAGAATTCATAAAACTCTTGATTACTTACCGTCCTCGCTAAAGTAATTATTCAAGAAATAGTTTTATAATCCATTGTCAAATTTCATATTTATGAAAATAAATATGACAATTATCATCTTTGAATATTTAATGTGCCTAGAATAGAATATTCAATCATAGTTAATTGCTTAAGTATGATTAATAATCTTGTCATAAGACATGCATTAAACATGTGTACAATATTGTCCATATGATTTCTACACAAAGATTTAAACCACTAGGGTTTCCTTATCTTTGAATAAACTCATCATCGTTCTATAGTCTAACTATATAAAATTAAGATAAACCAAGTTTCCAAAACTTGATTATCTTTATGAACAGCATCCACAACATTCATAGCATGAGTAATTTACCCAATTCAATACTTGGTAATACATCATAATGATTGACAGGTTCTTTATGATCCTTTAACTTATATTTCTTAGCATATTAATCAAATATCTGAGATATCCTTGCGGATCTATGAATGAGAATTCCATTACTTTGAGATTTACCATTTTCACGTTTAACCTCATCATGACATTCACTAGTGTTTTAGAAGATTATGTATTTTGTAATTTAATCTCTTCAGGATCTAAACAAAACTCCCACTTGCTTTTTGTAATTTAAAGACTATCTATAAATACTTTAGCAAGTAGAGCAACAATACATTGTTCTCTTTTTGGGACATTACAAAACACATTGACAGTTCCTGACTTCAGTTTGTTAAAAACCTATTCATAAGTAGTTTAACAAGTTCAGAACTTCATTTTAAGACTTGATGTGATTCATCACATTCCATAATATAATGGTGTCTTATTTATCTTCTAGGTTGGAGTCTTATTAAGTATATCCAATCCATACTCAATGTTCTAACCTTGATAACTTTTGGAAGAAAAGAAGATATAGTTATCTTGAATCAAACAATACAACAAAAGTTTGATTCTCCTAACTAAACATACCATAAGCATGTGGTATTTCATTAGAATTAATATTGTGAGACAATCTAACAATATGTAAGATAAACATATACCTTTTGGCTTACCTATTTACCAACTAAGTCAACTTAATGGTGAAATAGATTTTCCAACCCAATTGCATGCTTTATAACACAAGTACTTTTTGACCAAGTCACTTCATGTTCATGTCTTAACAAGAAGACATAAACTGTTATAATCCCACTATAAGTTATAAGTCATTTATCAATGACTTCATGTATATGTCTTATTTAAGAAGACATAACAAGTTAACATCTTACTTTATATTATTATAAGTCTTGTAACAATTAAAAGACTTCATGTTTATAAGAAGATATAAACATGTATAACTAAAGTAATCATGAACACTACCTCTTGGTTTCAACAATAATTTCAAGTTAATTTATTACTTCATTTATTTATGTCATTGTTAGAATACATAAATATGCAAATTGAAGTAGTATTAGATTACTTCATTTATTTCTGTCATTTCAATAATACATAAATTAAAGTGAAGTAGTTTTTTTGTTATTATCTTGACACATGTTCTAAATAGAGCAATCACAAATTAGAGTATATAAGTCATATTAGAATGTTAGTCTCTTACCCTACGGTCAAGAAAATCCATCAATCATATTAATATGTGTTGTACCTTGCACACAAGAAATATTTCTCCCACTTGTGCATGGAACAACATCATGTAGCAAATAAACAACATGACACGCATTTGGTTATGTGAACAATACGATTGTGTCAATAATATTAGCATAACAAGTAGATGTAGGACTACATTGTTTGGTAAGGAAACGCACATGGCTACCCTTAAAAAAATGAGTGTCTACAATTGAAAAGTAATTATCTTGAGACAATCTAGAGATAATATGGGTTACTACCAAGATAATAAATCTTGTAGCTCCCACTGAATTATGGAACATTAAAATAATTCTGTATTCAGTAATAAACACAATGCTCCCACTGGATTTGACAACATTGTAAGTGTTTCATAACCAGTGAAAGAAAATAGTGTGCTATTTACTTTCCTACACCTTTGAGAAAAGCCATACATAACAATTACTTAGGTACTAAAGAGTGTATTCTACTTTGTAGATGATGGACTATCCATCAATGCAATAACTTGAAAATTGGGCATGCAATTTCTTCCTTAATAGGTCTACCATCCCTGCTATGGTATGTAGCACCTTTAAATGGTCAAAGCAAAATAACTAGATAAAATATGCTAGTTTGTCTTTTACCATTTTGCGGTAATTAGTCTAGCTTCTAATTGAATAACTCAGAAAATGTGCAATTCTCTTAACTATTAAAGTTTTTTATGAGTTATGTATTTAGAATTTAGACAATTCTAATGTTCCTATCATTCCTTTCTTAATCATGAAAAAGAATAGGGTTGAGTCTCACTCTTATCTCATGGAAAGGAGACTAGGTTTATTCTTTTAGTAAAGTTGACTCTAGCCAAAAACCCCTAAGGGTGTAGATCAATTTACCAATAAAAGAATGACCCACGTTTACGGTTTAATGTTGCATTAATACATTTAAAAGAATTTACAAACTTCAATTTTTAGTATTTTCAATAATTAATCTTTAAAAAAATTAAATACCCATTGGTTAATATTCATATAAACCATAGAATTTCCTTAAAGCTAGGATCCCAATTGACATAGTACCATTACATCAGTTGATCTGCTAGTAATGATAGTATTCAACAAGGTAATTGTCGAACAATAATTGACAAACATTGTTCAATTCCTAGATCATTATGGGATTTACAATTACCAAAAATCTATTTGCAATGTAAACATGTTTCATCCCATCTTATGCCTTGAGTCATAGATCTCACTAACTAACTCAATTAAGTTGTCTAATTTAGAAATTGTAAATATTCCAGATACGGTCTCATGTAACATGGAGATTTACCTTGTCATTGCAATCTAGCTAAGATCTCACATAAGCTAAATTGCAACTTCAAGTCTCTTATAATTAGATGGCATAAACTTAAATCTTAAAGGGTACTACTTTTGATGTGTGTAATCAAAATATGTACGAAGAAACATGCATACATCTTCGTATCATAGGTTTTAATAAAACTTTTCTTATTAACCAATTTCATTAAGATTAAATCAACAAAGTTTTAATTGAGGTATTGGGTAAACCAATCAAAAAATTACTTTTAATTATCGTCCACTATATCGTACTTTTGCATAAGTCAAAGACTTAGTTTTTCGGATAATTACCACAAAGTGGCGCGTAGAATTAAAGGTCAATTTACCCTTAAGATGTTTTGTACATAAAAAATAGTCCTATGTAACTCCAATTTGACTCACAAAGAAGCAGAGAAACAAAGGTTAGATTAAAAGCCAATTAAAAACCCGTTTCTTTCGGTTGACAATTTAATGTCAATCCTCCTTATACCCCTCTTATAGTTTGTCAAGATTGGATGAGCCTTTCTAACTATTTTGATACGAAAACCATCAATCAACTAAAAGTTTTAGATTTAACTCTTAATAACAAATCCAATTTCACCATTGTTTAATCCTGTTTAATTTTGTATTCTAAAAATCACCCTTTGCTTACAACTAAAATAAATCAGCTAACATGTATATATTTATGTAAGACTCCCATTGGTTTTCGAGCTATGTACCAATGGACCACATACACCAAACAATTTGGTTGCGTAAGTCATACGATAAATATATACAATAACACACATATATAGTTGATTAAATAACGATAAAAAATTAGGTCTTCCCTAATATTATAATTAATTAACCTATTAGTAAATTAATCATGTCATACAATTTAATTACTAATAAACCCTAATTAATTATATTACATGTATCACACAATTAGCATGTAATCATAAAAAACCACTTAACAATTAACGCATAAAATATCCCTTTGATCCATGATCAAACATAGACGTTCATCATGGATCCAAATAAGCAATTATTATCATATAATAAATCCCAAGATACGCATTTAATGACATATAGCAAATATTCATTAATTATCAAATAAAAACATTGCATGCAACCTAGGGTTTCTACTAATTTTATAAACCCTAAAATTAATTTAAATAAAAAATAGTGATCGACTATTATTAAAAAAAAATATAGGGTTTCATAAATCAAAACCCTAGAAACCAAGAAACATGCAACTAGTCACTAAAGATTCAATATTTATGTGTTTCGGTAATTAATTACATCGTATTAACGGCTCTGATACCATTGTTGGAATTTAATATCATGGCAATCATATGCTTAAACAAATAAACATCAAGAACACGCAACGGAAACTATAGGATCAATACATGTAATCAAGGTTGCAAAAATCGGCGAATCGGTAGTCAGGCAGTCGACCACCTTGTAGCTTGTAATCGGTCAAGGCGGGATTAATCTCTGATTAATCGGATTGGCATTTTTGGCAAATTTTGGGTTTTTCCGCCAAGTTTTGTGTATTTCTGGCGAGTTTTATGTATTTTCAGCAAGATTTTTTTCTGAAAAACAACTTATAATAGATTTAAACAGTTAATATAAGTGATCAAAATAAGTTACGGTGAGTTTTGGGTACTTTCAGCAAGATTTGTAGGTTTCCGGAAAGTTTGACCACCATTGACCGCCGTTGACCATAGTTGACCTATTTGTTTGACCCATTTACATAAATCAGCAAGGTTGGTGGCCCTGTAGCGCCTAGGTGGCGATTAATCGGCCTTGTAGATCTTTTTTTGCAACATTGCATGTAATATAATTAACCGAATATAAAAGAAAACGCGTACCTTTTAACAATTCATGCAATTAGTGTTTATAAAACCCCCCAATTTAAGATCAAATCATAAACCCTAATAAATTAGGGTTTATGTAAATCATATTATCCCTAAATCAATTAGGGTTCCAGTAAAATCCATATTAGGATTTCTCTACGATCATGCACACACGTATTAATAGCGATTCGATGCGGAAAGCTAAGGTTCTTGAATCACAAAACAACCAAAATACTTTTTTTATTGATCACAAAAATCGAAAACCTTATGGAATGGGGTTGTACGATCGTTGGAACCAAGAGAGGGAGAAATAAGAGAAGTTAGGGTTGTATAGGTGATCCAAGATTAACATATAATGAATACAAGGGTTTGTTTTTATAGTGTGTTTAACTTAGAGCCCAAGTTAGAAGGAATAACCCTTCTAGAACCCATATAAGTCGTTTTATGGCTTCCAAGAAGGATTCCGGATCCTTCTTGGCTTATTTCCATTTATTCGTATCTCTTCTTATTTAACGACCGTTAGTCAACTCCCGTTAAGTATTTATTTATTTATGATTAATAATTAAAATATAACTACTTATATATTAATTATTTAACATCGATTCTCATACGAAAAGTATGTAATCCCATATGCTCTTATTCAAATCTGATCATAAATATATTAATTTAGAGTAAATTACAAAGATGGTCCCTGTGGTTTGCGTTGACTCACACTCTTGGTCCATTGACTTTTTTTTTGCATGTACAACCACCAACTCTGAAACCCTTAACACTGGTAGTCCCTTGACCAAACGAATTCAAGTTTGACTGTTAAACACCCCTCATGTGACTTGCACATGAGGGCAAAATAGTCTTTTAATGTCTAACCATAGGGACCATATGTGTTAAATCATCTCCACCCTCATCTCTTACACAACCTCCTTGTTTCCGTCCACCACCACACACCACCCTCATTATCCTCACCATTATTTAGGGATTCTTTATACAAGAAATCTTTGACACACTCGGAAATTAGAGAGAAGAAGGAATTGTATACACAAACAATTACATCAAGAAAAACATAAGAACATCCCATGAACACAAACAAGACTTTCCTATGCTCTATGTCCTAAACTCTATATATATGTGTATATGTATATATAGATACAGACATAGAGATATAAAGATGTATAGAGATATATAAAGATGTATCTCATATAACTAACTCCAAAAGTATGAAAAATTGACTCACAAACATTAAAGTACCAATAAGATGCAACCACTCAGAATCTTTTCAAGATTATGATTTGTGGGTTGGTTTAGCTTTGTGCTATTGGTTTGTGTTGTTGTTGGCTTTAACAGGCTTTACAAAGATAGCACAACATCCAGAGACCTTTGGTGATGGAGGGTCAATTGTGGGTTCAACTTCAACTGATTTATAAGCCTTTGGTTCTGATCTATTTTGTTCTTTTTCTCTTTCTTCTTCAGTTTGTGGCTTTGATGGTTTAAGCTCACCTGATAAAAGTTTATCATCCCAAACAAGCCCTGATGATCCTGACCTTCTGAATGATATTTCTGATCTTGGTAACGCCTCCATCTTTGTTTTCTAACTTTGGTGGTGAAGGTTGGTGATGGTGTTGGTGATAAGCTCATGTACGGTAAAGCTGATCAACACCATCACCAACCTTCACCAACAAATATATCTCATGTACGGTAAAGCTGATCAATAACTCCTCTCATCACAACGCGTTTAAGGCTTTAAGCTCACGACAACACATGCTCATCTATACTATTATGTAACACCAAGTAAACGTGTCATCAAACCGCATAAAACATGTAAAGTAATTGTCACTAGACGTGTCGCGCCTTTATCTCACTCGATCACCAAGGAACAGCCAATGTCCCTGAAGATGCATCTAATGAGCAAGTTGCTTCTCTTTTGTCTTTAACCGAATCAATTAAGGAACTCGACGTGCACATACATGCCATCCCCGAGGTTGGGGTGGAGCAGCTAATGTCGAAAATAGAAGAACAATATTTAAAGTTGAAGGAGGCTCAGGAGATGATATCGAAGATGGAGTCAGAAATTAAAGAACTCAATTTACGAGTAACGAAAGCTGAAAAGACAACGATATCAGTGTTAGAGTTAATGGAAAAATATTAAACGTGTATGACTAGAATCGAACTCAGGACCGAGGGATTACACACTTTACGTATGAATGATTAATGAAGAATAATTAATATATATAAACGTTATATATTTAATTATTTGAACACGAAATAATGACTAACGGACGTTAAGTAATTAACTAGAATTGACTAACGACCGTTAGTGAATAAATGAAGGACTGTAGGTGAAATTACAGGACAAGAAGGTTCCAGAATTCCCTAGGGAATTGATGGGCCGATCGGTTGTAGGTTATGGAGGCCCAATCCATGCCTAACTTGTTCTCTAAGTTTCCTACTCTATAAATACAAGGCCTAGGGTTTAGGATTTCATATCTTGTACACTCTTGCTATAACCCTAAACCTAGTTTTCTTCTTCTTTTATTCCTAGCCGATCGAACTATCGCTCAGGAGGGGGGATCGATCTAGTTTTATTAAACAAAGTGTTTTGGTTTAATAATTGTGTTCTTTTAATAGCATCAAACATTAATCGGTTATAGTACGTGTGTACAAAACCTTGGATATAAACTCACTATAGTTTATACCTCTTGGATTGATATACAAAATGGTAAGGGGTATCTCGGTAATTCACTTGATTAATTAAAGAAGAAGATTTGAAGTATTGATCCTTGTTCTTGCTAGGATCAAAGGTACGTATCTTTAATTTTTGGTTAATCTCTTATATGTTAAATATTGATTCTTTGCTTCCGCTACGTGCTTTGGTGATGTAGAATTATTTATATAATTGTTATGGTATTTAAATTCTAACAGTGGCATCACGAGCCGTTTAACATGTAATTGTATTACCGAAACGCATAAAAATTGAATTTTTGATTTGGATTAACATGTTAGTCGAAATTTTTTAGGGTTTTAGAGCATAAAAATTTTCGAACCCTAATTTTTTGGGGGGGGGGGGGGTCGATCCCTCTTTAATTAAAAAACTAGTTTTGTAACCCTAAAATTAGGAACATGTGTGTTTATGTGTGTAAAGGGTTATGTTCCTTGACTTGCAATTTAATCGATGATGAAACATGCATGTTTATCATGGATTAGGGTTATGTAATTAATTGTTAAGTTACTTGCTACATGTAATAAAAAGATAGATCTAAAATTAGGGAAGACCTAATAAATTAAATTAATGAATCTTTTATGTGCAACATGATATATGTTTGCTAAGGCTTACACAACCAACTTGTTTGGTGTATGTGGTCCATTGGTACCATTAGCTCGAAAACCAATGGGAGTCTTAGTAATTATATGCATATTAAAACACATATAGATTATTAATAGGATTTATCAAAAGGTTTGCATGTGGCTATATGATTTAATGGTCAAGATTATATGAGTTATTATGTGGTTATTTATTATTATTAAATTACTTGCTTTTTTTGTTTAATTATTTGTTGAATTGTAAGCAAAAAGAGGGTAATTTTTCGAATAGAAAATAAATTGACCTAATAACTATGAAACCTTGATGTGATAAATTATATATTGCAAAGTCTTATGTGCCGACAGTGGTTCGCTTCGCACGGTAATTTGCTCCCAGGTGAGACTAGCAATATTATAGTTTATAACATATTTTTAAGACTTAGAATCATAAACTTTTGATTGAATGATGAGTTTTGTACCAATAGTGTGAACGGCTCACCCAGTTTAAACAAACTATAAGAGGGGTATAAGGAGGCTTGACATTAAATTGTCATCCGAAAGGGACGCGTTTTTAATTAGCCTTTGGGTGGACGTTTGTCTCTCCGCTCCTTTGTGCGTCTAATTGGAGCTACCAAGTAATGCTATTATTTTGTACAAAATCATCTTAAGGGTAAATTGACCTCAATTCCACGTGCCACTTTTGTGGTAATTATCCAAATAACTTGGGTCTTTATGACTCATGCAGTAGTAGGATATAGTGGGCGATAATTGGAGGTAATTCTTTGATTGGTGAACCCAATACCTCAATTAAAACTTTGTTGATTTAACTCTTAGCCTTAATTGGTAAATAAAAATTGTTTTAAAAACTTACGATACGAAGATGCGTGCATGCTTCTTCGTACATATTTTGATTGTCACATCAAAATAAATACCCTAAAATTTAAGCCCATGCTATCTAATTATAAAAGACACTTGGAGTTAATATTTAGCGTAAGTGAGACCTCGCCTAGATATTAATGACAAGGTAAATATCCATGGCGTGAGACCATGACATGGAGAATTTGCAGTTTCTAAATTAGACGACTTAATTAAGTTGTAAGTGAGACCTTGAAACTTAAGGCATGAGATGTGACAACCCGTAATTTCAAGTCATTTTCCGAACCTCGACAATTTACTATTCATGGGGTTACTATTCATCGATTACTATTCACATTTCACTATTCATCATTTTTGAAGTTAGTTTGAGACTTTGAGAAGTTTTCAAAAAAATTTACTATTCATGAAACAATATTCATCCCCGGAGGAAAAATCACTATTCATGCTCATCATTCACCATCTCGCAAACTAGGTTTACGGGTATTCAAATTCGCGTAATCAATAAAGACACATCATATAAACTAGAGTAGTCTACATATCATCAGTAACATCATCTCATAGTAGGTCATGCACGGGTTTGCATAATTCCAATTAACGTCTATTTATTTATTAAATAAACGCTAACACTCAGTCATTACTACGAACATTATACCCAATACTCCCGACTATGATCCTAATACATTTTCAAACTAATTTTAATGATATAGAGATTATATTATTACTTTACCCGGTGTTTTAAACCAATCGTTATATTTTTCGTCTGACGCTTATAACTCCGTAGGTTTGCGATATTTCAACCCGATAATCATTCTAACACCCGATTCATGCAAGGAATATGATTTTACAAATTCTACAACTTCGTCGTATTTTATTTTACCTCGTCGCGATTTATTTCTAGTTAACCCGGTACCCGATAACACCTAATGTATACTCAAAACTAACTAATTCTAATTAAATGGAGACATAAGCTTTGAATGCACATCAAATCTCTCCTTTTTCTAGTCATGTGCCGCCCCCTCCCTTCTTACACTTTCCCTAATATGCCAAATTTCAATTAATGCTCTTTATGTATTAAACCTTGAATTAATTTACATAACACATTTACATAACATTTCACTAGCCAAAACAAGATCATATTCTCTCTTCTTTCTTCTTCTTTGCTCGGCAAGACAAGAACAACAACAAGGATCCATAGTTTTTTCAAGATCAAGTGTGATACAAGTTCCTTTTATACTCCTTGTTAGAGTTTTGAAATAAAAACTCCAAGGTTTTAGTCCTTTTTCATCCAAAACTCATATAATCTCCAAGTAAGTTCAAGAACACATTTTGATCATGTTATACTCTCATTTAATCCATATGTTTATGTATTTTCAATTTATGTTAGTTTAAAATGCAACTTACTTATGTTTTTGATACCACTTTACTTATAAACTATCTCAAACAATAGATCTATAATTCTTGTTAACAATCTCATGAAACCCACCAAGATTGATGATATTTAGGACCCCATAACACCCTAAGAAGGTGTATGGTAGGATTAGAGTACTTGTGGAGTTGATTTGAAGTGGTATGAACAAGATTTGAACTAGAAAAATGTGTTTTTAACAAGTATATAAACCTACTGTCCAAAAACGTGAGATCTGGAAATTTCAGAAAACATTGAGATATTTTGGCCTCCATATTCAGAAAGTTCTTTCAAAAACGAAACCGTGGCCGCTTGAATCACTAAAAACCGACTTACGACGAGGAAGTTATGATTTTTCAAAGTTAGGCGACAAAAACTAAATTTCTGAAAATAGCTTGCTGTTTTTCCGAACTTCAAGGGACAAAATGAGACGTTAGACGTGATCTAGACGAGCCGACCTATTGAAAATATGTTAGTTCATATTTGTACAAACCCGTGGATATAAAGAACGTAGGAAACGAGCTTATAACGACCGAGATACACGCGTTTGAACCTGACGAACACTACTTTATTTTTGACAGCACTAATAGAAATATTTTCTAAGTGTAAAAACTAGTATTTTTACAAGACATAACATTGCTAGCCGATTTTCTAATTAATCAAGACGCGTATGATCAAAATGGCAAATATATGAATTCAAGATAAAGTTATTAGGTTTCTAAAAACGCCAAGCTTATTCACTAACACTTAACGTGCACCATTTCGCGACTAGTTTTGCGAGGCCATTTGGGCATATTTTCAAGTTATGAAAAATGTTAAACTACGACGAAAACATTATATTTGCCGATATAACACCAAACAAGGATCGTGAAGTACCGTTTCAACATATTTACACGAAAAGTAGTTTATAACTTAACGAGACGTCAAAAATGTATTTTTCGACGATAAACATTATATTCAAAATTCACGAGTGGTATCGATAACATACGTATTTGCATGTGTTGTAGGATCCCACGAAAATCCATTATGATAATCCTCATTAATTAATGATAAACTCAACTTACTGTTTAACAAAACCCATTTTTACGGGGAAATTTGAACTTTTCTTTTATTGTTATCATTACCACATTACGTTTTGACAACATATATTAAATGACAACACGTACCTCGGGACTCAGTGTTTCACAAAAACTCCATCCACACTAAATCTATATTACACAAATTACACATTATAGTTGAAACTACTAAACCTATAACTTGATACATTAATCACATTTATATTTCCCTAATTACATTTATTTATACAAAACATATTTCATTACACACACCAAATTAATTAAGCTACAACCAAACCGGACCCTTAATTGCATCAAGCCCATCACAGCCCAATCACCACCTCAACGTACCCACGTTCTCAGCCCACTCTCATTTTGCAAATTTATACATAAACCGACTGCTAAATCCCCTCCCAAAACGACTTGTATTCTCTCGAAAACTAAACGCGACCTACACATATTTTTGCACCATCTTACTCACCACCCACTAAACAATATATGTGCCAACTTCCAAGATTTTATGACACGATATATTATGGTTTTGAAGGACGATTCGTTTGTCCCATATTACCTCAAAACGTATAAGCAAACATGACAAAACTTAATCATTTTTAAATCCGATTTTTCCTACATTCCACCCATGATATTTTTACCAATATACAACTTTTAGAATGAGTATAGGGAAGCAGGAGAGAGTTGTGATTCACTAGTTCCATTTTTGAACAAAGTTAAAATACCAAACGTATGAAGACATATACAATACAAAAAATAAAGATAAGATCTTATCAACACCCTACCTAACAAATATCTCACATTGTCAGTAGAAATAACATAGGTGTCCATTCGGCTACAGTAGATACAATAATTGGTTGAAGACTTTGCAAGTCAAGAAAAACGTGTGACATTTCCTCTATATTATACCTACCCTATCACCTTCTACACACACTACTAACCTCTCTCTCCTCTCTAATATTTCCGGCTCGAAAACCCGGCCATCTGAGCCGTCACCGCCGGCCACCACTTCTCACCGCCACCACCATTTTAATTCCCTTAATCTCCTCATCACTCTCATACAATTCACGCGCCTCAAAACCCACCCCATCCATTCTTTTCTTTCGGTAACTAATGATTTTTCCGGCATGTTTTCCGGCAACACAAGTATGTAGATCAAAGGTAGTTTTGGTTTGTTTGGTTCGAGTATCACCACGCCGCTGCCAGCACCACCACAGCCGATTAGTTCTCTTCTCCTTCTCGTCATGGTAAAACCGAGAAAAACCCGTTCGATATTATTATTATGTTTTTATTATATATTTACCGATTGATTATTGTTGTCATATTTTCGTGGATAATAAAATGGGTAAAACGAGGTTATGAACTTGTGATTTAAAAATCGGATTAAACATGTTTTATTTTGATTTGTGTGGTAAGAACTGTGATGGAACTGTGTTTGGTTTGAATCGGGTCGAGACCCACTTGTTTGATTGTGACCCGGTTTGGTCACTAGTCATGAGATAAAATCTATAAGGGTCCGTTTGGTTTTGGCTTCTGTCGAAGGTCTGTTGGTTGCAATTGGGTTGAGACCGAGACCACTAGGGTCTCGGCAATGTTATTGTCGTTATTATGTGGTTGTTGTTTTGATGTTAGTGCTCGACAAGGGTGTGAGCTTATGTCGAGTTTTGTGGTCATATGGTTCGAACGAGGTAAATCCGAACCGAGACCAAGTGGTCTCGGTAAGTCTTGAAAACTCTACTTTTGGTCCGAGTGGAGTCGATTGTGTCTACGGGTTTGGAATCGAGACGGGTGTTATGCTTTTTCTTGTTTTAATACTTATGTCTTGTTAGTTTAAAGTTAAATATGGTTCGGTTGGTTGTGTCTAGCAGATTTGAGCCGAGACCGAGAGGTCTCGGCATAACCGGGTAACATATTATTTGATTTAGTTGATATAAGACGTGGTTCGAGTCAATTGGGGGTGCGTTTTGGTTTTTCTATCTGGGTTACAGTCATAGAATAGAATTGTGATTAATATTGGGATGGGCTCAAAAGCCCACATATGAGTACACTTGAATTACTTTAACTTGGGCCAAAGCCCAACATGGTGTGTTGGTTTTATTTAAGTCACAAGCCCAATAAGCCTAAAATATAACAAGTATGTTCGTTTAAAAATTGGTTAGTGACACATTAGTACGTTTCGGGTTGAACTTGGAATCGTGATTTGAAAGTGAATACGGATATGATTATTATACTTGGACGTTTGGACAAATGTGGATCGTTATCGGACTTACAATATTAGATATCGGATTCATTGAACATTTTGAGACTTGAGACGGTATAAATATATTAAACTCGGACCGGACACAAAATTTTCAATAAAACCTAAACTAATATTACGAGAATAATAACGAGACATAAACTTATTAAATATTGTAATCCCAGTTTTGATTAACCCAAGTCTCGACGATTTGAGAAAAACTAGTTTTATTAGTTAAACTTATTTTTATTATAAAACGTTTATATTTTATACAAACTATTTGGGATAACGGGGTAAATGTCGAAACGTACAAACTGACTTAATTACTTAAGGTATTTGTTTATCGTTAACTCCTAGGTTGTCTTCTTTGGGTGGAGTCCTCGTCAGTATTCTCTCGACTATGTCGATGTCTATTCTCTTTGGCGTGAGTTGTCTGTCGAGTCTATGTCTTCTTACCACACCACACGAAACGTTGAAACTAAGCTTTTGATAAGTTTTGAAAACTAAGTAATCCACGAAAACTATGACACTTTGTCTTTTATAGACTTTATTACTTTTGCGAGACGTATTTTAAGATAACCGTATACGTATTAGGTTGTGCCGATCCTAGATCGTTGTGTATCGCCGTGCTTGTACCTCCGTGTACCCTCGTGCCGTATGTTTTGAGAACGTTGTGATAAGCTCTAGATGCCAGTTGTGTCAGTGTGATCTTTGCTTTGCTGTGGCTAAGGTGAGTCGTGGCCCCCTCTTTTAATACTTGTTTTTAATAACTCTTTTGCGGGAGATACATGCTTGTAAATATTTTACTCATTATCAATTATATGATTTGCTTGACGTTTATACTTCTATAAGTACTATGAGAACTCTTAGGACTTACCGTGAGTCGTGGCCCCCTCTTTTAATACTTGTTTTTAATAACTCTTTTGGGGGAGATACATGCTTGTAAATATTTTACTCATTATCAATTATATGATTTGCTTGACGTTTATACTTCTATAAGTACTATGAGAACTCTTATGACTTACCGTGAGTCGTGGCCCCTACTCTTTTAATTTTTGTTTTAATAACTCTTTGAGGGAGATACATGCTTCAAACTATATTTAATTACTTGAACAAACACTTTAAGAAACTTTTACGTTTTACCGTGAGTTATAGCCCCACTTTTATTTATTTACAAGTTATATGTTTTTGGGGAGATACATGCTCAAATAATTTTTCAATTACTTTATACTTGGAAGATTTCTATGAATTACTACTCCTGGTTACATGTTACGATATACTCCCTAGTAGAGTTATATGCTCATTTTACTTGCAATTTACTTGCGTACCTTACATGCTGAACTTGGATAAAAGCACTCTAAACCACTTGTCATAACATGACACTGATTTTCATTGAATACATGTCGTTTGTGCGATACATTTCATACTGCTTTGTGTGGTATAATTCATGCTGTTTGTGCAGTATAATACATGTCGTTTGTGCGATACATTTCATACTGCTTTGTGCGGTATAATTCATGTTGTTTGTGCAGTATAATACATGTCGTTTGTGCGATACATTTCATACTGCTTTGTGCGGTATAGTTCATGCTGCACTACTAGAAAAAGGGCCTTTAATGACATACTTTTTATGACACACACAATATAATGACACGCAAAACTGTAAGTCATAAAAAAACTGTCATAAATTGTAAAATCTAAAGGCTAGACGACAGTCATTTTTGTGTGTCATAAAATTCACGTCATATCTCAAATTTTTTAAAAAACACGGACCACAAAAGCTTGAAAAGTTTCAAATCCCCTTTTATTTGTTTCCCTCTCACAAAATCACAAAAGCTTGAAAAATTTCAAATCCTTATTTTTTTTAATGAAAACCATCCACTGCCTCTCTTTCCCATTTTAATAAAAGATCAGATCTTATCTTAAGATCTATCTCCCTCACTACACAGCCTCACCCACTCTCCTCATTCTCTCTTGATAACCGCCTCTCCACCGCCTCATTTCACGGCCACCACACAATCACGAGTTGCCACCATCATCTATTTTTATTGAAGGTCCATGGTTGTGGTGTCATTTGGGGTTTAAATCATGGTCTTTGGCTCTCGTTTGGTTCGAGAACCACCACCGAGCCGCGCCACCATCTCTCATCCTTCCTCGCTCTAGTTATTTTCTTGGTATGTCGAAACCTAAACTACTTTGATAATCTTTTTGTTTAAATTAATAATAAAATAGGATGTTTGTTTATTATTAATTTTTGATGTCATTGTTAATGTTTGGATTTCGGATTTTGATTTAAGCAGTGTGTGTGTTCTTGTTATTGATTTTTTTGAGTCATTGTTATTGTTTGACTTCTTTTGGTCTTGGGTCGACTAGGATTTTGGTTTGTGACCCATTTTGGTCATAGGTTTGTATGTGGAAATGTTGGTTTGATCTCGGCCTAAATATAATGTTGTTAGGATTTGGCTGGAGTCGCGACTGTTGGGTCCGTTTGATTTGTTCCAGTCGAGTTAGTTTTGTTGTGATTTCGGTATTAGCTTATTTATAAGGCTGTGGATTTACTCTTTTAGTTTGGTCCGAATCATCATCCGAATCCTTGTTGTATTCGGTTCATTAAGTCTCAAGTGCATGTGTTGATTTTGTGTATTGCATATAATTTTTTTTACTGATTGTTAAGTCTCATTTTGTGTCATTGTTATGACAAAAGAGAAGAAAAAGGAATATGTAGACATATTACAGTTACGGTGTTCGGTTTTGAGCTTAGTCATGTTTAGTGGTCATTAGAAGATATAAAGAGTTTGTTTTGTTGAGTTTTCGTTTAGAAAAGAGTGTATGGTTTGAGTTGCAGCCAATGTGGTGCAACAAAGGAGTGGTTCAGTCACAAATAGGGTGTGTTAAAAATCACTTAGAATAAGTGGGGGTTGATCGCTTGTTTTTGTCTCGGGTTCAAAACGATGTCTCATCTCGGTTTGTTGTTGTGATAGTAAATAAGGGGAGGGGTAGTATAAAGAGTGTGTCGTCTTCTTTTCTTCATGCTGTGAAAACACATACGAATGGAAACATGAAATAAGCATAAAACTGGTATTATTATTTTAACAGGTAACCTAATTGTATGAGAGGGAGAAAAGCTTGGGCTTTTGGAGATGTTTTACTGAAAATTTCTTCTATACTGGTTTGATTGTCGGAACACTATTACAAGAAATAATAGGTTGACGAAGAACAGGATTAGAGCTTCTACAGGGGAGTTATTAGGTCCTGTGCTACAGCCAAAGCCTCGGCTATATCATCCGTCTGAAGACATTTCGGATAGCGAAGAATCTGATGAGAATGGGGACGCCATACTTAGACCTGCTGAAACTAGTAGGACTATTATTGAGGTAATTTTCATACTTGTATAAAATAAATATTGTTAAATTTCAGTCTTACAGTAAAACAGCCTACTTTGACAGTGTTATATGTGTTGATTTATAATAGACGTGTTTTAGCCAAAAAAGAAAAATAATTTTCGTATTATCCATCTTGAAAAGGATTAAATAATAAGCATATGCTCGCCTGCTAAGAGACCTGCTGGTGTTTTGAATTGGACAGCGGGGGCAGCTTAAGGGGCCTGATCATGCTGATCTTCGCTTCAAATGCAGGACTGGGATCGGCAGCCTGAATACAATGCATATAGAGAAAGTAGCTTCGGGAATGGGATACTTGAGGTGAAGAATGAGACACATGCTTTATGGACATGGCATCGGAATCAGGATATGTATAATGAAGTCGGTGATCAAATACTTATAATGGTGCATAGTTTGGTTAGGTTATCCTAATTACAACTAGGTTACCTGTTACTAACTTGTGGTTGTATGAAACACATTGTTTTGATATATATGAAATTCGCTCTTTTGCTATTTGTGTATTTATTTGTATTATGAGATCAACTGTTATTTAATGTGTGGATATTAGTAATTTTATAAATTTTTTTTTTTTTTTTTTTTTAAATTTGAACCATGACACGCAAAAAAGGTGTCGTAAAAGGGTGTCATAAAAGCGTGTCATAAATTCATGACGCGCGAAATGCGTGTCATAAAGCTTTATGACGGGTCGATTAATGACACCAAAAAGCGTGTCATCTGACCCCCTTTATGACACGCAATGCGCGTCATTAAAGGCTTTTTTTCTAGTAGTGGCAGTATAATACATGTCGTTTGTGCGGTATAATACATGTCGTTTGTGCGATATATTCATATCATTTGTGCGGTATAATACATGTCGTTTGTGCGATACATTGTTAACGTGTGCGTATCATGAGGCTTAGGGCAATATAACTTTATGAATATATGAATGTTTCATATATATTAGGATACAGCTGTATTTAGTAAACACCACACCACACTGATAGATTTCAGACACTAGATTAATATTTTTACTATGTGTTATGATTATGAATCATGTACTTGAACCTTAGTTGTTATCATATGTGACTTAGTTGTGAATTCTACAAAAGACAACCCAAAATGCTGGGTATATTGTTACTCCTAAAAGTTGACCCAACACATCATTTCGAGCATATAACAACGTAGCTCATTTTCATTTAAAAACTTGAAACTTATGATTTTGGAGATCATACATGAATTACTTGTGGATTTTATTCAGCACAAATGGTTATTTAATGAAGAACTATTATTTATTGCGACAATCACTGTACACCTCTTAAAATCTATTGAAAAAAAGTTCTTTTCTATTAAACTCCACGAACTCACCAACCATTGTGTTGACGTTTTAAGCATGTTTATCTCAGGTAATTAACGGAGCAGGACAAGACACGGAGCGGGCATCTTTTACTCTGATAAATAAACTGGTGTAAAATCAAACATGTCATTCCTTCCAAATTACCACACATTTGTGGGACTTTCAAATCAGATATTTTCCTTTTATACTAAAACTATTATTTCGAATGACATATAACTTTCAAAACGCCTATTCTGGACCGTTTTTCTGAAATTTTAACTCGATCCTCACCGTAACACCCTAATTACTTTTCTGCTGCCACTAAACAAATTAGGGGGTGTTACAGATTGGTATCAGAGCCTAAGGTTATAGAGAATCAAATGTTTTCAAACATCGAACTATAACCACACTTTCAAAATAAATGATTTTACACCATACCATTTTACGCCCTCCGTGTCTGCAGACTGCCGTGCTCAATACATTACCTATTAAGATTATTTTGCACTAATCTTTACATGCTGGATGTTCACTCTTCACACATTACCCACTGTATTATCTCACACTTACCATTACGCTCTTAACGTATGAATTATTTATAATTATTATGTTCGGCTACTACAATACCATGTCTACCCAACCAGTTGACATTACCAAACTTACCCTCCGTACTACTCGTACATTACCTACTTATCAAATTGCTCCAAATACTGAAGATCCGTATGTATTAATGTCACAACCCCAACCTGATACGAAATTTACTCAGATACCACTCCCATCATCACTTACTTACTCACCCTTACGTCGGAAACTTAGGAGAACTACTAAACCTTATTCAAATGAAGAGTTGATTGGTTGTCCGACAACATTCGAGGTTGGACAGAATTCACACCAAGAAACGAGTTGGAAAGATGTTGAGCCAAATTCTCCATTACCTACACTACCACTCCCACCTGTCTCGGTATCCCGACGCAGAAAAGTCAGGATTTTAGCACCTTATGAGCCCGAACTGTTTATAACACTATTTTGGAGTTACCTCAATGGAACTATTAAGAAAATACACCTATGCTTAGTACCGATTAGACCACCATTTCTACCTTACTTCCCTACTTCACCCCTAGATATGATCAGAATAATGTCACCATACCTTACCACCACTACTATCATCATCCCCTCCACTGTCGGTTGGACCCGACTACTCGTTAAGACTACTCACCCAGACTTACCTGTTTACACCTCACCAACGGGAGTTGACTCCTAGGGAGAATTTACCCTCTCAGGTCTCCCTCGTCATTACTGTATCCACCTGCTTTCACTCCTCCAGCCCGAGTCCTCGAGACTGGAGAAAGCTTTAGAACAGTAGTTACCCACACACTTACTCCTCCCACCAGCATGACGCGACTGGAGCATCATAAAGAACAGATTGATACACTCCAGAACATCATTGACAAAACACCACTCATGACCAACGACACACTACCTGACCTTTTATACGACAAGACGGACTTTCAGGACGGACTGACGAGGTTTCAATCAGAGATATTGAGAAACACTCCCACATGACAGTCCTTACAATGAGAAAGACAGAGGTATATTAACCTGCTGCATGGAACATTAATAAAAGACCTGGTATCGGTTGCCTTGTAAAACAATCGATCAAGTTATTAATATTATGATACTTACAGTGATTATACCCAGACCTACTACAATATTACCTACGATTGTTATGATTCCTCACACCTGTCATAACTAAGCTACAACCATAGAATTCTCTAAGACAATATCTTCGGAAGAAAACTTGATGAATGGAGAGAAAACTTGATGAACATCGGTTTTTTGTAGATGAAACAGTTTGTTCCTTAGCAATCCCATACCAAGAATTGAGCATTTATCTACGATATTACCTAGACACATCATGATTTATGATGCTCAATTGGTTATGATTTCGCATTGTGATCACATTATTAAGACTAGTATACAAATACCTTGTTGCTCGAATTATTCTGACATGGCCATTAGGTGGATTTAAATCCATGTTTCTTGGGATATTAATAGAATATGGCCAGCATGAGCATTCCAAATACTCCACTAGCACCAACCACAACCTTGACACCTGAAGTTATTCAAAAGTTAGTAACCAACATCGTTGCTCTGACACTCGGAGCAACTACAATAGCTCATCCGAGTAGCAACAATAGGACAACCGGAGAAAAGAAAACGACTGCATTCTATAAGCATATCCATGAAAGTTTCACGGGTTGTAGATCAACGCACCTCAAAGATACAATAGGAGTGACTAAACCTATCATCACCATTACTTAAGGATTTCTAGACCAAAAAGTTAAGCGGGAAACCACAAGAATCAATGCCCAACCCAGAATATCACTTAGGACAAAAAGACCAGTGGAAGAGAACGGAAACTCTTTAGAACCTTAACAACGTCAAAGGATGACACCAATGTTTAAACAAGAAGAGAAATTCCTGTTATGGAAAAGTAAACCCTAGCTTAAAACTTTCTAAGTTGTATTTCCTTATATACTTTACCTTAGGTACGACGGATGTAACCCAAGTATAACAACTATCTTTCTACCGTATGAAGACTCTACCTTGTAATATTTCCGAAATAATCATAATCCACGTCTATTTCAATCTCTATTCTATTCTCCATATTCATAGTTGTTATGTAACAATACCCTGATATCACTTTGGGAATTTGATTTAACACAATTTCTGACCAAACAATAGGTTATCACCACATTGTAAGAAATTCTCACCCAAAACCTAAGTTTGTACCCAGGATATCCTATATTCACTCTAGAAATTCCTGACTTATCCTCAGAATATGAACAAAAACTTCTTAATTCTTTTGAAGATAATCAAAGGGTGTCCGACTTTGTGACGGAACCATTATAATTGAACCATCTAAACTTCTTGAAAAAGCATAAATATCACGGTGACTGAGCCAAGCATTACATTATTTGATCCCAAATTATACATAGCCTGATCAACTATGTCTAATTTAAGAAGAATCATGTCATGAAGGGAACAGTTATCATTCAGATTCCTAATAACAACTTCCATTCAAAAGGAAAAATCTTGAGACAAAATAAATTGCTCATAAACGTCACTTTTGACCAACCACAAATAAATACCTGCACTTATTACCCACCATTCATATGATAAGAAACTGACAAAAGTACAAGAGTTAGAAACTTGAAAATTCACGAGGATTTATGGAAAACACAAATAACATAAATTTTATTAGAAACCACAGAAATTAGTGCATAATGACAAAATTAGCAACGGTAATGCTAAAGTTACAACTATTTATTCCAACCTTCCTACTATCTATTTTCCCCACGCCATATCCACGATAAGGACTACAATCATCAGTGGGATGACAAACGCTAAAATCACAACCAAATATTGGAAATCTTCTTCCGGAGCGTACCTCAAGTAGATAACCACAATAATGACGTACACAATCGCAAGCATAGTGATGAAGTGCGGCATTTTTAAGATGTGGAATAAGAGAAAAATAGTTGTGGAAGAGTAAAAATTCAAAATGAAGTAATTATAGGCTAAAATCTAGCCGTTGGAACCAAAACTAGCCGTTAAGGGCACTATTCACCACCGTTGGTATACATTGTTCACTAGCCGTTAAATTCCCACAGTTCCTGACCGTTATTCTCATTTTTCACATTCCTTAGGTTTATTAATTAACCCAACATTCGAATTTATTCCATCTAGCATGAATAAATCTAACTAGGTCTCGTTCCCTCTATCTTCGGATAGAAACCTTTCGACAATATTTTCCATAACCCCTCACCCTTGAACACCACATTTTTCAACACCTATCGCAGACTGAACTTCGGGACGAAGTTCAAAATTTAGGGGTAGATACTGTAGGATCCCACGAAAATCCATTATGATAATCCTCATTAATTAATGATAATCTCAACTTACTGTTTAACAAAACCCATTTTTACGGGGAAATTTGAACTTTTCTTTTATTGTTATCATTACCACATTACGTTTTGACAACATATATTAAATGACAACACGTACCTCGGGACTCAGTGTTTCACAAAAACTCCATCCACACTAAATCTATATTACACAAATTACACATTATAGTTGAAACTACTAAACCAATAACTTGATACATTAATCACATTTATATTTCCCTAATTACATTTATTTATACAAAACATATTTCATTACACACACCAAATTAATTAAGCTACAACCAAACCGGACCCTTAATTGCATCAAGCCCATCACAGCCCAATCACCACCTCAACGTACCCACGTTCTCAGCCCACTCTCATTTTGCAAATTTATACATAAACCGACTGCTAAATCCCCTCCCAAAACGACTTGTATTCTCTCGAAAACTAAACGCGACCTACACATATTTTTGCACCATCTTACTCACCACCCACTAAACAATATATGTGCCAACTTCCAAGATTTTATGACACGATATATTATGGTTTTGAAGGACGATTCGTTTGTCCCATATTACCTCAAAACGTATAAGCAAACATGACAAAACTTAATCATTTTTAAATCCGATTTTTCCTACATTCCACCCATGATATTTTTACCAATATACAACTTTTAGAATGAGTATAGGGAAGCAGGAGAGAGTTGTGATTCACTAGTTCCATTTTTGAACAAAGTTAAAATACCTAACGTATGAAGACATATACAATACAACAAATAAAGATAAGATCTTATCAACACCCTACCTAACAAATATCTCACATTGTCAGTAGAAATAACATAGGTGTCCATTCGGCTACAGTAGATACAATAATTGGTTGAAGACTTTGCAAGTCAAGAAAAACGTGTGACATTTCCTCTATATTATACCTACCCTATCACCTTCTACACACACTACTCACCTCTCTCTCTTCTCTAATATTTCCGGCTCGAAAACCCGGCCATCTGAGCCGTCACCGCCGGCCACCACTTCTCACTGCCACCACCATTTTAATTCCCTTAATCTCCTCATCACTCTCATACAATTCACGCGCCTCAAAACCCACCCCATCCATTCTTTTCTTTCGGTAACAAATGATTTTTTCGGCATGTTTTCCGGCAACACAAGTATGTAGATCGAAGGTAGTTTTGGTTTGTTTGGTTCGAGTATCACCACGCCGCTGCCAGCACCACCACAGCCGATTAGTTCTCTTCTCCTTCTCGTCATGGTAAAACCGAGAAAAACCCGTTCGATATTATTATTATGTTTTTATTATATATTTACCGATTGGTTAGTGTTGTCATATTTTCGTGGATAATAAAATGGGTAAAACGAGGTTATGAACTTGTGATTTAAAAATCGGATTAAACATGATTTATTTTGATTTGTGTGGTAAGAACTGTGTTTGGTTTGAATCGGGTCGAGACCCACTTGTTTGATTGTGACCCGGTTTGGTCACTAGTCATGAGATAAAATCTATAAGGGTCCGTTTGGTTTTGGCTGCTGTCGAAGGTCTGTTGGTTGCAATTGGGTTGAGACCGAGACCACTAGGGTCTCGGCAATGTTATTGTCGTTATTATGTGGTTGTTGTTTTGATGTTAGTGCTCGAAAAGGGTGTGAGCTTGTGTCGAGTTTTGTGGTCGTATGGTTCGAACGAGGTAAATCCGAACCGAGACCAAGTGGTCTCGGTAAGTCTTGAAAACTCTACTTTTGGTCCGAGTGGAGTCGATTGTGTCTACGGGTTTGGAATCGAGACGGGTGTTATGCTTTTTCTTGTTTTAATACTTATGTCTTGTTAGTTTAAAGTTAAATATGGTTCGGTTGGTTGTGTTTAGCAGATTCGAGCCGAGACCGAGAGGTCTCAGCATAACCAGGTAACATATTATTTGATTTAGTTGATATAAGACGTGGTTCGAGTCAATTGGGGGTGCGTTTTGGTTTTTCTGTCTGGGTTACAGTCATAGAATAGAATTGTGATTAATATTGGGATGGGCTCAAAAGCCCACATATGAGTACACTTGAATTACTTTAACTTGGGCCAAAGCCCAACATGGTGTGTTGGTTTTATTTAAGTCACAAGCCCAATAAGCCTAAAATATAACAAGTATGTTCGTTTAAAAATTGGTTAGTGACACATTAGTACGTTTTGGGTTGAACTTGGAATCGTGATTTGAAAGTGAATACGGATATGATTATTATACTTGGACGTTTGGACAAATGTGGATCGTTATCGGACTTACAATATTAGATATCGGATTCATTGAACATTTTGAGACTTGAGACGGTATAAATATATTAAACTCGGACTGGACACAAAATTTTCAATAAAACCTAAACTAATATTACGAGAATAATAACGAGACATAAACTTATTAAATATTGTAATCCCAGTTTTGATTAACCCAAGTCTCGACGATTTGAGAAAAACTAGTTTTATTAGTTAAACTTATTTTTATTATAAAACGTTTATATTTTATACAAACTATTTGGGATAACGGGGTAAATGTCGAAACGTACAAACTGACTTAATTACTTAAGGTATTTGTTTATCGTTAACTCCTAGGTTGTCTTCTTTGGGTGGAGTCCTCGTCAGTATTCTCTCGACTATGTCGATGTCTATTCTCTTTGGCGTGAGTTGTCTGTCGAGTCTATGTCTTCTTACCACACCACACGAAACGTTGAAACTAAGCTTTTGATAAGTTTTGAAAACTAAGTAATCCACGAAAACTATGACACTTTGTCTTTTATAGACTTTATTACTTTTGCGAGACGTATTTTAAGATAACCGTATACGTATTAGGTTGTGCCGATCCTAGATCGTTGTGTATCGCTGTGCTTGTACCTCCGTGTACCCTCGTGCCGTATGTTTTGAGAACGTTGTGATAGGCTCTAGATGCCAGTTGTGTCAGTGTGATCTTTGCTTTGCTGTGGCTAAGGTGAGTCGTGGCCCCCTCTTTTAATACTTGTTTTTAATAACTCTTTTGGGGGAGATACATGCTTGTAAATATTTTACTCATTATCAATTATATGATTTGCTTGACGTTTATACTTCTATAAGTACTATGAGAACTCTTATGACTTACCGTGAGTCGTGGCCCCCTCTTTTAACACTTGTTTTTAATAACTCTTTTAGGGGAGATACATGCTTGTAAATATTTTACTCATTATCAATTATATGATTTGCTTGACGTTTATACTTCTATAAGTACTATGAGAACTCTTATGACTTACCGTGAGTCGTGGCCCCTACTCTTTTAATGTTTGTTTTAATAACTTTTTGAGGGAGATACATGCTTCAAACTATATTTAATTACTTGAACAAACACTTTAAGAAACTTTCACGTTTTACCGTGAGTTATAGCCCCACTTTTATTTATTTACAAGTTATATGTTTTTGGGGAGATACATGCTCAAATAATTTTTCAATTACTTTATACTTGGAAGATTTCTATGAATTACTACTCCTGGTTACATGTTACGATATACTCCCTAGTAGAGTTATATGCTCATTTTACTTGCAATTTACTTGCGTACCTTACATGCTGAACTTGGATAAAAGCACTCTAAACCACTTGTCATAACATGACACTGATTTTCATTGAATACATGTCGTTTGTGCGATACATTTCATACTGCTTTGTGCGGTATAATTCATGCTGTTTGTGCAGTATAATACATGTCGTTTGTGCGATACATTTCATACTGCTTTGTGCGGTATAATTCATGTTGTTTGTGCAGTATAATACATGTCGTTTGTGCGATACATTTCATACTGCTTTGTGCGGTATAGTTCATGCTGTTTGTGCAGTATAATACATGTCGTTTGTGCGATACATTTCATACTGCTTTGTGCGGTATAGTTCATGCTGTTTGTGCAGTATAATACATGTCGTTTGTGCGGTATAATACATGTCGTTTGTGCGATATATTCATATCATTTGTGCGGTATAATACATGTCGTTTGTGTGATACATTGTTAACGTGTGCGTATCATGAGGCTTAGGGCAATATAACTTTATGAATATATGAATGTTTCATATATATTAGGATACAGCTGTATTTAGTAAACACCACACCACACTGATAGATTTCAGACACTAGATTAATATTTTTACTATGTGTTATGATTATGAATCATGTACTTGAACCTTAGTTGTTATCATATGTGACTTAATTGTGAATTCTACAAAAGACAACCCAAAATGCTGGGTATATTGTTACTCCTAAAAGTTGACCCAACACATCATTTCGAGCATATAACAACGTAGCTCATTTTCATTTAAAAACTTGAAACTTATGATTTTGGAGATCATACATGAATTACTTGTGGATTTTATTCAGCACAAATGGTTATTTAATGAAGAACTATTATTTATTGCGACAATCACTATACACCTCTTAAAATCTATTGAAAGAAAGTTCTTTTCTATTAAACTCCACGAACTCACCAACCATTGTGTTGATGTTTTAAGCATGTTTATCTCAGGTAATTAACGGAGCAGGACAAGACACGGAGCGGGCATCTTTTACTCTGATAAATAAACTGGTGTAAAATCAAACATGTCATTCCTTCCAAATTACCACACATTTGTGGGACTTTCAAATCAGATATTTTCCTTTTATACTAAAACTATTATTTCGAATGACATATAACTTTCAAAACGCCTATTCTGGACCGTTTTTCTGAAATTTTAACTCGATCCTCACCGTAACACCCTAATTACTTTTCCGCTGCCACTAAACAAATTAGGGGGTGTTACATGTGTAGCATCATTTCATTGCTTACATTAGATCATATCATTCATGTTAGGTTGCGGTTAGAGACCGAGCCTCATTTCATCATATCCATTATTGTCATTGTTGCTATCACATCAGGTGAGTTTCATAGCCCCTATTTTTATACGTTTTGAACTCTTTGGGGGAGATACATGCTTAAACTGTTTGCTTTCGCTTTTACTCAAGACAATTTTACTTATATGCTACGCTATACTTTTATACTCTTAAACATGATGTGTAGCTTTGTTACGATATGTGCCTTAATGTGTGAAAACTATTCTATACGCTATATTCTTAACCACTGTTTAACTCCTGGATGGAGCCGACGGAGAGGTATTGATAGTACTATCGGGTTGACGCCCCCACCCTTGGCCCCACAACTCTTGGCCCCGGGTGAATATAATCCAGCTATGCTATATTCTTGTTTATTCTTGTCATGAGGTTCAGTTGGTTGTTATACTTTACATTTAGTGCATGCATATCGTATACACACATGTCTTACTCATACTATATTTTAGCAGTGGGTTGTGAACACACAGGATGCAAGTTTTGTATGGGCGGGATTTGCAACTGAGTGGATTTACAATGCCTTTGCTGTGGAAACTTTCTCTAAAAAGCTTTTCAACTTATTTAAAACAAACTCTATGAACTCACCAACCACGTGTTGACACTTTAGCATGTATTTTCAGGCATAAAGCAATTGTACGCTATTGGAGGCTTTTGGCAGGGCATGGCATGGTCATAGAAGACTCTGATAAATATTTGGGACCGCTTAACTTATTTTATGGGCCTATTTCCGCACTACTTTTCATAATGTAAATTTAACACTTCTGATTTCTCAAATATATTCTAAATGATCGTGATAAAAACCGTTCTTTGTACTTGTGTTGTGATACCAATTGAGTTGGCCCCCAGCGACATGTAAGCTTCCGCTGGACCCGATTTTGGGGGTGTGACATGAGATGGGAAGAAACATGCTTACATTGCAAAATTGTTTTTGGCAAATGTAATTCCCATAATGATCTAGGAGTCGAAAATTGTTTGCCGATTATTGTACGACAGATTACCATATTTTTTACTTTTACTGCTAGCAGATCAACTGATGTAGTGAAACTATGGAAATTTGGATCCTAGTTTTCAAGAAGATTAAATGGATATATGAATATTTCCTGGGTAATTTTCTTTTCTTGAAAAATTGTATTATCGAAAATACTAAAATTGAATTTTGTAAATTCTTTTAACGTAATAATGCAACGTCAAACCGTAAACGTGGGACATTCTTTATTGGTAAATTGATCTACACCCGTAGGGGTTTTTGGCTAGAGTCAGCTTTACTAAAAGAATAAATCTAGTCTCCTTTCTTTGAGAGAAGAGTGAGACTTAATCTTATTCTTTTTCATGAATGAGAAAGGTAAGATAGAAAAATTAGAATTGTCTAAAATCTAAGAAATAACTCATAGCAAAACTTTAATAGTTAAGAAAATTGCACATTTTATGAGTTATTAAATTAGAAGCTAGACTAGTTACCGTAAATTGGTAAAAGGCAAACTAGCATGATTTATCTAGTTGTTGTGCTTTGTCTACTTAAAGATGCTACATACCATTGTGAGGATGGTAGACATATTAAGGAAAATTGCATGCCCAATTTTCAAGTTAATTGTATTGTTGGATAGTCCATCATCTACATAGTAGAATACACTCTTTTTAGTACCTAAGTAATTGTTACGAATGGGTCTTCTCAAAGGTGTAGGAAAGTTAATAGCACAATATTTGCTTTTACTGGTTATGAAACACTTACAATGTTGTCAAATCCAGTGGGAGCATTGTGTTGTAATTACCGAATAGTGAGTTATTGTAATGATCTGTAATTCAGTGGGAGCTACAAGCTTTGTCATCTTGGTAGTAACCCAAATTATCTCTAGAATGTCTTGAGATAATTACTTTCCAATTGTAGACACTTGTGGTTTTAAGGATAGTCATGTACGTTTCCTTACTAGACAATGTGGTCCTATATCTACTAATATCTATGACACAATCATATTGATCACATTAACAAACGAGTGACGTGTTGTTTATCTGATACATGATGTTGTTCCATGCACAAGTGGGAGAAATCTTTATTGTGTGCAAGGAACAACACATAGGAATATGATTTAAAGGATTCTCTTGAATGCAAGGTAAGAGACTAATGTTCTAATGTGACTTAATCACATCTAATTAATAAAACACTTGAAGTTGTAATCTACGTCATGTGAGAGCTTGGACTAGATTACAATGGAAAGGTAAATTTCATACTTTCATTACTAGCAGATCAACTGATGTATTGAAACTATCTTAATTTGCAAGTTTCAAAATTAGATACTTATTGGAACAAGTGTCAATATGATAATAAGACTACTTCAAACTAAATATTTATGTATTATTGGAATGACATAAATGAAGTAATCTAATACTACTTCAAAATTTGAATCTATTATATATAAAGATTCAATAGCTTAATTTAATGTGGAAGAGTGATTGTGCATAAAGGGTTGTACGGTACAAGGTAGTTTAAGCTACATGTAGATTATATCAAATTACAACCGAGGTCTCATTAATCAGAGGTATACAAAGAGATATGTAGTTACATTGTGATCTTTAATCGGAGGTATACAAAGAAACACGGAGTTATTAGAACTTTTGGATGGCTCTTAATAATGATCTCATTTATTGTCAATTCCTGTATAAATACCATGCATGTGGATATGGAGGTGGAAGCAAAGGTGGTGGTGGAGCTCTTTATCTTATTCTTTGAAGTATAAATAGCACAATCCAGTAGGCTCACAACATTACCGATTTTAAAATCTTACAAATCGGAAATGGAGCAAATGTCTTGATTTGGTGTATGTTGACTGTATTTTTTGCATCTCGGATACACTGGAATTCTAATTCATGGGCCAGCTTTTTGTTTAGCAATTAGCAGCAACACTACTTGAAGGGGTGCTTAATTTCAGAACATATTCTTAAAGTCACATATGAAATCATGTGCTCTTATTGGGTATAGTTTTTGTTATTGTATGTCTAGGCTTATACATCACTGGCTCACATTATTGTTTATTTTATTAATGTCGCATATTACTTATAGGGCTACCAATACAGGAGGGTTTAATATGCAAGAAAAAGTTGTTGATATTGTGCATGAAAATTCATGGGTATGGCCTAACTCATGGCATACACGCTTTCCTATTCTTTCAAGTATTCAAGTTCCTACTTTGTGTGACAACCTGGAAGATGTTATTTATTTGAAGTTACAAGATGGTTCATTGAAAGACTTTTCTGTTCGAGAGATTTGGAATGCTATTCGCAATCATGGAGATGATGCAGCTTGGCATTCATTCGTGTGGTCATGTTACGGCATTCCTAGGCATGCATTACATGTTTGGCTGGTAATGAGGAGAAGGTTAAAAACTCAAGATAGGCTAAGGCAATGGGATGTCAGCAATGATGTCGACTTAAACCTGCTCCGGTGCCCGTTATGCGAGTTACAACCCGATTCCCATGAGCATTTATTTTTTGAATGCTCTTACTCTTCTAACGTGTGGAAAAGTGTTCTTAAAGTGGCTGTATTCCCATATATCCCTCCTATTTGGACCGATATCATGGCATGGATTGTTCCTTTGGCGAAAACTAACAACGTTACTTGCATAGTTGGTCATTTAATTGTTGCTGCAACGTCATACTATGTATGGCAAGAACGTAAACATAGGGTTCATGGTAAGAACGCAAGGAAGTAGGAGGATATAACGAACATTATTGTTGATGTGATCAGGTCTAAACTAGCGACAATCAGTTTCAAGAAAAAGATGCGCATGGATAATATGAAGAGGATATGGAAGCTGCCATGGCACGAGAAATGGAGGGGGTATTAGCTAGAGGAAATGTAGTTTGATTAATTAACGATATATGTGTTTTAGGGTTACACAAATTAATTATACCAGTTATATTATTTGTTGGATATTGGGCTGGATCGGATTTGGAACCCGATCAGTACAACTCAAGCTTATAATACAAATCTAATGGTTGTGGCACGAATTGTATAACTCAAGCTTATACTGATTATGGTATACAAATCTGATGGTGTTTGGGCATCAAAATTTGATTGTAGTTCTAGAATTTAGACTAACCAGTTAATTAGACATGTAATCTAGCAGTACAAACTTGATTCGACCTCCGGCTAGCAGTATAAACTCGAACGGTAGCAGTACAAACACCTTTTCTCGAGCAGTACTAAAAGAACCCGAGCAGTACAAAGTGAAGTATTGAGAGCAGTACTAACCCGACATCCTAGCAGTACAAAGTCGAACAATATGAAGCATCTTCTGTCAGTTTGATCAACTTATCGTTTGTGTCTTGGATCGACTGGCATTGTGCTTCATATTAGCGAAGTGTTATTGGATTGAGATCAATGTTGTATGATAGGATTTTGTCCCTTCATAAAATGCAATGAAAGAGTTTAAACATCAAAGCACCATTTTCCTATATTTTATTATGGCGGTTGATTCCAAAGTGTCATGGTTTAATGAAAGTAAAGAAACATTGAACCGTGGTCGAAAAGGTTATGCTGTTATTGTGTGTTTATATTCAGACAACCCAAATAGTACTGTACATTACTACAAGTAGTCTTTTATTTGCAATTAAATTTAATTATAGTTGCGTGACAAATACACCTATCTAATACGCAAATACACAACATTAAACTAAATAGCCATCAATCACTTTCAATAATCTAATAGATAGTTACAATATTTTAATCATTAGTCGACATACACTATATATTCATAATTAGTGAACTTTACGACTCAAATATATAGCATATGTTACATATACAGGGTCATGTATGCATGTCACTTTATGTACAATTACTTGAAAAGACATACACTTTTGTTTCTCAATAAATGTACATATTAGAAAAAAGTCTCTTCACGTATACTCTTTTAATGTGAAGAAAATAACTTAAATACTGGAATGCCCTTTACGTGAGATGTCGCATCAATTACAATGTTATCGAATCGTGATATTTGATCAAAGTACATTGCTTTTGAATATACAAGTTATACGTTGTTATATATTTTAGACTCACCATCACGTTAACAAGTCAACAAATTATTATAACATTGCGCAATGAACATCAAGATACAATTCGTGCAATGCACAGGTTTTCAACGCCTCGATATTTTAAATAGTGTAAACCTAATTAGTACCAACCATTAAGCTATGAACACTTAGATACAATTGGTGCAACGCACGGGTTTGCCTTCGCCTCGTATTTATGTATTCTTGGAATGTCATAAATAAATGAAGTAATAAATTAACTTGAAATTACTATTGAAACCAAATTGTGGTGTTCATGATTACTTTAGTTATACATGTTTATATTTTATTGTAAAGTTATAAATATGAAGTCTTTTAATTTTTACAAGACTTATAATAAAGTAAGACGTTAACTTGTTATGTTTTTTAATTAAGACATATATAAGAAGTCATTGAGTTGATCAATGATTTATAACGTATAGTGGGATATAACAGTCTATGTCTTCTTGTTGAGACATGGACGATAAGTGACTTAATTAAAAAGTACTTGTGTTATAAAGCATGCAATTGGCTTGAAAAATCTATTTCACCATTAAGTTGACTTAGTTGGTAAATAGGTATGCCAAAAGGAGTATAAGTTTATCTTACATATTGTTAGATTGTCTCACAATATTAGTTCTAATGAAATACCACAAGTTTGTGGTGTGTTCAGTTAGGAAAATCAAACTCTATTAGTATTGTTTGATTAAAGATAACTATAACTTCCTTTCTTCCAAAAGTTATCAAGGTTAGAAAATTGAGTATGGGTAGTATATACTCAATAAGACTCCAACCTAGTAGATTAATAAGACACCATTTATTATGGAATGTGATGAATCACATTAAGTCTTAAAATTGAAGTTCTGAATTTGTTAAACTACTTATGAGTAGGTCATTAACAAACTTAATGTAAGGAACTGTCAATATGTATTTGTAATGTCCCAAAAGAGAACAATTTTGTATTGCTCTACTTGCTAAAGTATTTATAGATAGTTTATAAATTGCAAAAGGCAAGTGGGAGGTTTTATCTTGAAAAGCTAAAATTACAAGATACATAATCATCTAAAAATACACTAGTAAATGTCATGATGAGGATTAAACATGTTAATGTTAAATCTCAAAATGATGGAATTCTCATTCATAGATCCGCAAGGATATCTCAAATATTTGAATAATATGTTGAGGATTATGAGTTACAGGATTATGGTAAACCTGTTGGTCATTAAGATGAATTGCAAATATTGAATTTGGCAAATGATTCATACTATGAATGCTAAGATGCAGTCCAGAAAGATAACTAGTTTTGGACACTTAGTTAATCTTGAACTCTATAGTTAGACTATAGAATGAAGATGAGTTTCTTCAAAGGAATGAAAATCCTAGTGGTTTAAATCTTTGTGTAGAAATCATATGAACAAATTTTGTATACATATTTAATGTATGGAAAAATTATTAATCACACTTAAGCAATTAACTGTGATTGAAATTTTTTCTAAGCACATTAAATGTATAAAGATTATGATTGTCATTCTTAGTTTCATTAACATGAAATTGACAATAGAATATCAAAACTCTTTCTTGAGAAATTACTTGTGCGAGGACGATAAGTAATTAAAAGGAGTATTTGAATTCAAATAATCTTTGAAAGTGTACAAAGTGCAAAAATTCATGAATGCATTAATGCATGCATCTAGGAGATATACTTATATTTAATTATTAAATTCAAGTATTGATTTATAATTAAAATAAGATATTTCCTTAATATTCCTGAAAGCTAGTGAGAGTGTTATATTTATTTTCTTATTTCATATATGTTGTATAACATATAGAAAGTAACATTCCATTAACATTAAATGTTAAGTCTTGGTTTGGAATGAAACTTCACTTGAAGATTTAGAAAATAAACATACAACCTTGGAATACATGTTTATTGTTATAAACATAAGCGGTAAAATAATTGATTCTAATAAAACATGATATACTATTAGAAAGTCTAAATAGAAACATATCTTTGAAAAGATATAACATGAATAGAATCTAAGTTTAAGACAAGGATTTTTCATGTACATCATGTTATTTGTTGTATTATGCTTGATGAAAGATGATTTGACAACAGTAACATCTAATTGAAAGTTATTAGATAACTAAGTATAATGGATATGGTTGGATATAGAATTAACATCCTCATCCTGGAATTGCTCCTAAATTCTAAGTATGAACCATATGGCAAATTGTTGCATAACTGATATAGCCGACAAATCTTGAAAGATTGGAAGGTATCAAACATTACACAATGGATATTAAAGTTTACGGAATTTTAAAGAAGCATATTGTTGTTTGCATACAATGATGCTAATAAAATTGAGATGACACTCAATACTAGTCATGGTAGGATTTCATCCTTGTTAATGACCATGTGTACTAGTTATGCTTAACTATAAGCATAGTTGTATTATACATTAAAGAATTAGAATACTTTAAACTATAAAAGGTTTAATAGTTTAATTGTCATAAATTCGTGGTTGAGGATGTCATGCATTTTATGAAATATTATGTGGCAATATCAGGATAGTTGAATGCACACATACAAGAATTTCATTAATTGAATTCTTGGAATAAGTATTCTCAAAATTCCGATAGATCAAGATTAGTTGATTTATGTCTTGTCAACAAGTATGTTTGACATGACTTGAGGCATAATTCATTAATAAAAATTATCATGCATTGATCTATTTAGTATTTGGATAAGTGATGTTAAGCAATTATTATTTACAATGAATTAAAGTACTTGGTACGTTTGTTTTCATTAATAATAGATTGTATCCTATATTTGCATGTTTAAATCCGTGAATAACTTATGCTATTCTAAATTGTCCGTTATCGATTAATGATATGGGAATATCATTAAATTAAGACAAATCTGAGTATTGGTAGAATATACTTGAAAGTATATTGATGCGTTGACATGCCAATTTCACATGATATTCAATGAATTGAATATAGGACTTATTCCAACGTCATGAGTTTACTTTATGGATCTTGTAATCAAGTAAATCATGTATATATAGTTATCCTCAGACTTGAGATACCAGATAACTGTCATGGATATAGTGCATTTCTGTGAAGCAATTTACCGCTATACATAACTGGTAGCTATAAGGATTGTTTTCAGGAGTGTTGCAAAGTTCATGGGTTATGCTCATAGTCAAGAGAGAATTTGTTCCTTCAAATTTGTTTGAAGTATAATACTGCTGGGCCCCTCGTAGGGTTGGCAAGATGTATGCATGCGCACGCCCAAGATCTCCCCTGAATATGTTCAGAAGATTTGGTAATCTTGCTCAATCAGAAACAACGAGAAACATAATGGTTAATAAAGAATTATTGAGATCCATATCTTTATTAATGTAGTATTAGAAACAAAAGGATGAGTATGATGATGAATCATCAAATGGTTTTTCCAGGAGACCACCACCTGAGTTGTACTAGGGGCATTGGAGTGTTGCTAGACGCTAACCAATGTCATTACACTATTAATAGATTTTCAAGTGGGAGCTGTTAGAGTTAATGGAAAAATATTAAACGTGTATGACTAGAATCGAACTCGGGACCGAGGGATTGCACACTTTACGTATGAATGATTAATGAAGAATAATTAATATATATATATATAAACGTTATATTTTTAATTATTTGAACACGAAATAACGACTAACGGACGTTAAGTAATTAACTGGAATTGACTAACGACCGTTAGTGAATAAAGGAAGGACTGTAGTGAAATTACAGGACAAGAAGGTTCCAGAATTCCCTAGGGAATTGATGGGCCGATCGGTTGTAGGTTATGGAGGCCCAATCCATGCCTAACTTGTTCTCTAAGTTTCCTACTCTATAAATACAAGACCTAGGGTTTAGGGTTTCATATCTTGTGCACTCTTTCTATAACCCTAAACCTAGTTTTCTTTTTCTTTTATACCTAGCCGATCGAACTATCCCTTAGGAGGGGGGATCGATCTAGTTTTATTAAACAAAGTGTTTTGGTTTAATAATTGTGTTCTTTTACTAGCATCAAACATTAATCGGTTATAGTACGTGTGTACAAAACCTTGGATATAAACTCACTATAGTTTATACCTCTTGGATTGAGATACAAAACGGTAAGGGGTATCTCGGTAATTCACTTGATTAATTAAAGAAGAAGATTTGAAGTATTGATCATTGTTCTTGCTAGGATCAAAGGTACGTGTCTTTAATTTTCGGTTAATCTCTTATATGTTAAATATTGATTATTTGCTTCCGCTACGTGCTTTGATGATGTAAAATTATTTATATAATTGTTATGGTATTTAAATTCTAACAAACAAAAGGGTGATTCATGTGTCTACATCAATTGTTTTTAACTTCAAATTGGTTTGATTTTGTGTGTCATCTGGCTTTTGTTTTAGGGATAATGACACGAAAAGGCCCATACTTGCCACCTTTTGTCATTGCATGTTGCGACCTTTTTTTTTTTTATTTTGGCACAAACTTTTCAAAATCGTGTCATTGTGGGGTCTGTGTGACTATTTCAACCATGAAAATGACCATTTTACCCTTACTTTTTTCAAAATTTGAAGGGTAAAATGGTCACACAGACCCCACAATGACACGATTTTGAAAAGTTTGTGCCAAAATCAAAAAAAAAAAAAAGGTCGCAACATACAATGACAAAAGGTGGCAAGTATGGGCCTTTTCGTGTCATTATCCCTTTGTTTTATAACAAAACTTCTAAGAGTACTATTTATGAGTATGATGATTTTCCTTTATTGTGGTGACAAAATTTATAGTCTCTTTGTTTATAAATACCCTTTAATTGTTCATGTTTTGCATTAAGTTTTCGTCCTCTTTCCTACGGTTAAACAGATTTTCCAAGTTTACCCGGAGAGGGTGAGTCTTTTACTCAGATGCCACAAATCATGTCATCATAATCATTTACTGAATTGTTCAACTTTTTTTGTGTTAACTTTGGCACTAATTATTCCCTACTTTTTGCTTGTGGTTTGGTATCTATGAACTAATGATGAACTACTGAAGGTATAAAAGCAGTGATCAGTACTGAAAATGGTTCCTGCAACATTATGTTGTTACTGTGACAAGCTTGTATTGCGGGTTAGGAAGTGGTCATCACTTCTATACAATTGAGACGAGTTATTTTACACACTCAGAATGCGATATGTAAAACCAATAATATAGTTACTCGTCAATTTTTCATAACTTTTTTACTGTATTGACTGAAAACTGAATCACGAGTGGTTGAACTATTGAAAAGGTTTTAATAGTTCATTGAGCTTACACTTTACATAAACTTGCACATACAAGACATGCTATCATAGTAACCTTGGTAAATAAGTTATAATATAGCAGTGTTCGACTATTAATCAACATTCTACAAAAAGGACAAAACAATAAAATTTTAGGAAACCAAAATCGACAGTTCGACACTATGATCTGTTACTATAACAATGCCTAAATTACACATCACAGTATGTGAATACTCAATTATGTTACAAGAAGACACTTTTTATCAATAATGGCAGATAAATGTCAAAAGCATCAAGAATGAGAACATGTCACCAAAAAAACAAAAAACCATTCCAGGCGTCAATTTTTACATATCTTTTGGTACATCACATGTTCATAAACTCCAATGCACGAAAAACCTCAATTGCAGGAATTTGTGGTGAGCAAAAACGAATATGATTCAACAGCAATGAGTTAATCCTGATGTTGTTGAGCTCCGAATTTGCAGCTGATATCTTCCCCTTCTAAAAGCTTTTCTACAGCATCTGAAGGAAGCCCAACCATTTGTAGTGTCTTTTCCCACACTCTGTAAGAAGTTTCCAGATTATGGGCTTCTTCTGAAGGGTTTGTGGGCCGACAATCTTGAGAAATGAAAGCTGACACGGGCCATTCGTCTGTTTTCAACAATTCACAGTACTCGGGAATTTGAGGATCAGTAGCTGCAAAAAGAGAGCTTCGGGAACCTGCAGAAGTAGAAACATAAGGGTCCCCGTTTACTTATAGACGAGTCAATTTCAACCTGTTTACTTGTGAATGGGTCAGTTTGAGTTATGTTTTATCTCTAATGGGTTAAACAGAAATAAAAAATTTCAAAGGAAAATAGGCCAAATGATTCAGAAATCACCCAAAATGTATTTGTTAATGCATACAACTTGAATCATTCTAAATATTGAAAAAATTATTTCTGCGATTATATTTGACAAACTAACTATATATTAGTATTAAAAAAAATACTTGCCTTCTTCAGCATTGAAGATGAAATAAGGAATTAGGCGATAACCGGTCTGAACTATTTTGGGAAGATCTCTTGCCTGCAATTGCCACATAAGGTAATCAGTCCAAATGTGAATTAGTTGTGAATCTTTCTTTTCAGGACAAGAGGCATTCGGGAATCTATGATAGAAACTTCTACCAAATCAATATGGTAAAATTAATTCAGAATACTTACCACATTAGTCTGAACTATTCCTGGAGATACACATATTACACTTATGCCAGCTTCTGCAGGTAACTTTCTGTGGAGGATGCTACTAAACATTACCTGTAAATTACATGAAACTGTGAGCTAGCAAGTACAGGATCAGAGGTGGCAATTCAACCCATTAATTTATGAACGAGTCGATCTGAGTTATGGTTTACCCTGAACGGGTCGCATAAGTTTAGATTAGAAATTTGGCTAAAAGAGAACGGGTCAAATGAATCGAACGGGTTAAGCAGGATACACGTGTCAATTACTATTTAAATCTTACAGACTCCTAAATCATCTCATTTTAGATAGTTGACTTATTATTGAAAATGCCATGTGTTTAAGCAGGATACACATGTTTGAAAAAGGAAAACTGTATTAAAGTTCTCTTTCCACTGTTTGTCAAAAGTTATGTTGTGACATCAGACAAATAACAGTCATCAATCAGTGACCTCAATCGGTGGACCACTTATCTAAAGAAAATTAGAACAAATGACTGTGATGTATAATAAATAGCAGTGTTTCACAAGCTTTTAATCAGTTATTGCAATAACGAGCAATATTATGGAGAATATTTACATTACTCGAGTATGGACAATATTTGCCATAGGCAATAATTAACCACTAACACATAAGCAAAACCACACCTGTGCTAACTTGCTGCTTGAGTAACCCACTAAGCTTGTGAACTTTCTTTTACCCGAAGTAACATTCATATCTTCTGTGTCCACAAATCCAACTTGATGCATCTACACAGAATACCAACTGCTTTAGTACTTCTATTTGTCCAAAAGAAACAAAAATAAGTATTTTTAGAAGAAGAAATTGAGATTAACCAGATGCAAAATGCATCATTCGTATACTAAGGGAAAAGCATGAAATTGGACTATTGGAGTGATAATTCCCAGACCTTAGACAAAAAAAATAATGGGAGCACCTGCAATGCTAGGTCAAAATTCGAAAATATATTTAAGGGAAATACAACTCTACTGGGCTTCCGCTTCACAAGCACTCAACTAAAGTTACATTATTGACATTATATAGGCATTGCATAAAACCAATTTCAATATGAAAGTATACTTATAGCAATAGATGCATAAAAGATAAGCTTACAATTGAGTTCACGTTTACAATTCGGCTAGGAGAACCTCTTATAAGGGATGGCAGGAGCAGCACCGAGAGCAGTGCCGGAGCCAGATGATTCACTTGCATGTGTTCTTCATATCCATCTTTCGAAAACTTTTGTGGTTCTATAAAGGTAAAAGAAAGATGCATTATTGCAGCCAGCAGATAAAAAAATCAAAGCTTAGTTAGCTTGTTGATGCGGGAAGTAGACTACACACCAACATATACACTAAGGTATCATTTGATAATCTTTTTCTTTTGGGTTTCAACTTACAGGTTCTTTTTAAAAGGAAGTGTAATCTAGATTGAACTTTGAAGACAAAATTGATTTGTTAACTTTAGTTAATGTTCAATAAACATTGTAAAGTTGATTTGATGTTTTCATAGTTTACAAACAAGTTAATGAAAAATTAAATATGCACAAAAACAGTTCTGTCAACTGAAATTGTTCAACTCTCCAAAGATCAATACTAGAAAGTCCTTTGAAGTTACATTTAATGAAATGTTATATACAATTTATGTAAGTTGGAAGAATAGTAGACCTACAAAGAAACATGTGTAAAAAATTTCAATGCACACTACGTCACTAACCTCCAATAGAAAATATCCCTGCATTATTTATCAGCACATGTAAAGGTCCTAAGCGTGCATTCCATGCCTCGGAAAATTTCACAACAGATTCCAAGGAGAGAAGATCTAGTTCCATCACCTAGATTGTCACAAAAAAAAATAAGCTTACTTTGTAGAAAGTTAAAAATAAATGACACGAAAACTTCTTGTGTGATTTACTATGTACCTCAATATTGAGTGGAAGCCCCATTCCAGACCATTCATCCTGCCACTTTCTAATCAGCTCATGGGCTGCCTTGGTATTTCTAACTGCCATTACAACATGTGCCCCTGCTTGCGCCATCTGCCTGCATATGGGTTCAACGATACAATATATTTAGAACGGCATTAGCACAAATTTGAAATGTGGCTTGCCATAATCTCACAATTGCAAGGATGATAGTCCAGTAAACAAGACACTGGTTTTTTTGGGTAAAAGGGTAACTACCCCAGTAAAATATATTACTCCAAAAAAACAGTTAAGTACGAAGGATGAGGGTGGATCCCGCATCTCAGCCTAACAAGGCTAAACAAAAGCGCCTACAGCGCTTAAGACCTACACCAGCATAAGACATGACAGACAATGCTTATGCAAAATAAAATAAAAACCTATCTAAATTGACCCGAAGGTTAATGTCATATGCATCAGCATACTTCATTTGGGAATTAGTCAAACCAAAGTCATCAAAAGCACCATCGTCATAAGGGTTCTGGTCATAGGTTCAATTAGCTTATATTAGTACATTTAAACCTCCAGTCAAAAACCAAGGGCATCGAAGCAACAATTTAGATTAGTGAAAAACATTTAACAATTTCTTAATGCTTGTTAAGCTTTTATTTGTTGGAATCCTATGTAGGCCATCATATTCACTTTATATTCACTGAAAGTGAATCTTTTTTGAAATGATTAATAATCATGATTCCAACAATGAGATAGATTGATATATTTAGATTGAAGTTACATTTATCTTAATTTGTTAAACTCAGCTGTTGTTTATCGAGAATGTCCCATAGTACTATAAAGAACTAGAAAGATATATGCATTATGCAGCAACCCCCACCCACACACACACACATATTTCCTTGTATAATTTATTAATCATGTTTAACAATTATTTCCTTAGTATTGGCTCACCCACATATATGGAAATGATCGAAATAGCATTCGAAGGCCTAGATTAAAGAGGTGCATAGTTAAGCTTATCTTTTATTTTTTAAACGGCATACAGATAAGCTTATCTAAATAGCTTATGCTTCCGAAATAACAGCATATTAACTTAATTTGTATACAAAGGAGATAGTATTTAGATTCGCTTATCAACTTATTTCAAACAACCTGCTCCATCCAGCTTAATAAGAATAGCTATACCAATATGCAATAAGCTGATACGCTATTTGTACTGTTAATATAGTACACATATAGATTCATATTCGTGGCTATGAATACAGAAATGATAGTTACTGTCACAAGTAATAATAAATCTAATCATAATTTAGTATATACATATACACGAATACACGATTGTACTAAACTTGTAACAAAACAATAACCGATGTCACATTAGTGCGCTAAACTTGTAGCAAACACTAGCTAAAAACTATTATTTTCACAACTCACAAGGTCAAGCCTCAAATTCGTTTAGAATGTTCCACGGCCAAGATTGAAACTATTATTTTCACAACTCACAAGGTCTTATACTAAGGCTATATTTGGCAAATCTAGTAGTAGCAAGCGTTTGGTAACATAGTTGTGGAGGTGGCAAAACGGGCGGCCGGGCGGGCACGGGTCACGGTTCAAACGGGCCTTGGGCTAAAAGGGCACGGGCCAAAAGGGCACGGGCCAAACGGGCGCATGTTATAAGAATCGCTTTAGAAAAGACCAAAACAACGAAATAAATTCCTCACACATAACACCTCATTTATATTTAAAAAAATTACATATATTATATCTATTAGTTTTTCTTTAAAAACAATTGTAATGTTCTCCAATTGAGAGAAAATATGTGCCTGGTTGTGCCCATTCAACTTTTAAATGGGCAATATATGCCCATTTCAAAAAAATGAGGGGGCTAAATGTGCCCAAATCTTTTAAAAATTTGCCCAAATTAGCCCATGTTTTTTATTTTGAGCATAAATTGCCACCTCTAGTTGTAATTGTGATTATAAAGTGTAAAATGACGTAAAAGCTTATTGCCTCTTTAATTAGTGTTTCAGATGGTACCGTTTAAAAAAATCCAAAAGCTAAAATCTTGTATCCTAACAAACATTATAAACTAAACGCTCCTAAACCTTATTGCCAAACATATTGTTAAGCTATGTAACACGTACCCGAGGCGACAAATTTATAAAAAAATACTTCTAAATTATATATTGTACACAAAACACATTAATACCACATTCAATACCAAAATTTACCATGCATTCTCATAGTTTGAGATTCCATATCGCTAAAGTATATAGTCGAAAACGAAGATCAAAATATACGATTGTACTCCATGGAAAGTTTTGTGTCTCTAACTCCTCCAAGACTAGACTAGAAGACATATTAGGAATTGATCCAAGGCTTGTGTCTCGTATCACTTACTTGTATTGGGAATTGGCCTAATTGGACCCAAATATTACACGTAAAGCCCATTATAAAAAGCCCAATAGAAATTAGTAAGTCCAAATATATGTTATAAAGTCTAAAGTACATGATGCGCCAAAAAGTGTGTGATCGCATCACATATTCACGCCTAAGACGCACGCTTTTTAAAACACAGCCCTATATGCTTTCTTTTATTAGCGTTTCAAATAGTATCCTTTTATACAAAACTCAAACCCTAAACACTCGTTGCCAAACAAACATTACGGATGCTAGGAAAAGATAGCCGTAACAGAGCAGCAGCAGCAGTAGCGAGAAACAGCAGCAGCAATAAGCAGTAGTCGTAAGCAGCGTTTCGAGACATAGCTGTATATGGCTATAATTAATTAGTGTAAATGCTAATTGCTAAATGTTAAAACGCTCATAAATAGTGTAACAAACTTTTAACTAATTTACTAAAAATTCGGAAATGAATAAAATGATAATAACAATACGTGCTAAAAAATAGGGAAGGTGTGATGACCTGGCAGTAATTAATTCGTGTAATCGCTAGTTGCTCGTAAATGCTACGCCAGGCTCATAAATAGTGTAACAACTTTCAACTAACTTACTAAAAATTCGGAAAAGAATAAAATGACAACAATAAGTGCAAAAAAATAGGGAAGAGGTGATGACCTGGCAGTTTCACGGCCAATACCACTAGTGGATCCGGTAATAACGCAAGTGAGGTCATCTAACGGAGGTAACGGTAACGGATTCTGTAAATGTGAGGCCATGATTCGTTGGAACAACATCTCGTATGCTAAATATAGCCATCCTCTTATCCATTCCATCCATCCTAACGCCTCCTTCTTCACTTTCGCCGGAACACTCGCCGGAGCGTCGGTTTCAGATGATGATGATGACGTCATGTAGTGGAGATTGTGGATCTGTCTTCTTGTGGAGTGGTGGAGTCAAGTGTTGTCATTAAACATGATTAGCATATAGGACAAATAAACGGAGACTTGTTCACATTCCTTTATTAAAAAAAATGAGTCATGTTCTTTCATATTCCTTTATTAAAACATTAAACGAAAACTAAACGCACATAAATAATCGAACAAAAATAAAAATAGACGAATAAACATAAACTTTATTAAATTATGCACAATATGTTGTTTTATTTAAAAAACCAATTTTAAAATTGTACAATTAAAAGATATGATATACGAACACAAATAAATAAATGAAAATAAACGAATGTTAACGAACGCATAATCAGACGTTTACGAACATAAATAAACGGACGTGTTTTTTGTTCATTTTCGTTCATTTAACTAAACGAACGTAAAATATTGTTCATGTTCGTTTATTTAATAAATAAACGAACCTTTTACCGAACGGTTCATGAAATGTTCACTGAACATTCAGTCGTTCAGTTCGTTTACAGCCCTACATATATGATTAGATTCTCTTTTTCTTTCCAAAGGGTGTTTGTTTCGGTTTACAGGAGCATTTATCTGAGTTTGTTTAAGCTTATATGTGTGGGCTTATGAGCCTATTTGATTTCGGCTTATATTTCATAAGCTCTAATTTTTTTGCCTTATTTGTGTTTCGGCTTATATAAGTTTATAATATATGATAAACTTATATAAGCCCAAAAGTCTTAAAATAAGCCAAAAAATTTAGTTTTATGAAATATAAGTCAAAATCAAATAAGCTGGTAAGCCCACATATAAACTTAAACAAACACTTTTTATGTCAAAAAGTTTTAAAACAAGTTACAAAATGTGAGCTTGTGAGCTTATTTAAACATATGTCCAAACTTGTGTGAGCTTATATAATTATACACGTACAAATATTTACTAAATTAGACTTGAACTTTGCTACAATCACATAATGTTTAAAAAAGACATACACAAATTTGAGTTGTTTATGTGTGATTATGTTAGTTAAAGAGATGAGAGATCAAAACATGAACAAGTCATTTTGTGAAAGTTGTTTTGTAAAATTTGCGTGGACATTCTCGTTACACTTATAGTAGTGACTAATGTTAAAATCATACGTGCACAATGGGTCTAAGACCAGTAGATCATACTCACATAAAGAAAGTAAAACAACTAAAAATTTTGAACAATAAAAAAATTCTAATTTCCAGTCATACTTACATAAAGAAAGTAAAACAACTAAACATTTTGAACAATAAAAAACTTATTTCCAGTATCGAAGATGTTTATAACATTCATGCTGTCAACAAGGATTTACCTACCACCATTGTATTCTTATTTATAAATTGCTCAGATAGTCCCTGTGGTTAGCGTTGACTTGCACGTATCATCCTTTGACTTTTTTTATTGCACTCATAGTCCCTAACTCGGAAACTAGTAACACAGGTAGTCCCTCACCTAAATTGCCGTCACCTTTTCCGTTAAACTCCCCACATGTGCCTTACATAAGGGTAAATTAGTCTTTTTTAGTGTTCTTTTGCATTTGGTCCTACCCCTTGAAGAAAAGTAACTAAACATTATTTATACACTTATTTACATTTTTACACTTCCACTAATCCTTTATTATGTTCATGTTATCATCAATCTTATAAAATACAGTAATAATCTGTGTATAGCAATGAGTCATTCCACCAAAAGATTTATCATTCTAACTTCAATTTTTTTGTTCTTTAATTTCTTCTCCAAAACCAAATGACTTAATTCCGTACAAACCATCCCCTAAAATACCTTAACAAACAAAACTTTAGATCTTGAAATTAAACATCCAAAACTACAATTTTCGTTTTCCTTTTATTGGTATGGGGTTTGTTTGATTTAAATCATCAAAATCTTACTAAGTTCAGTTTCATCTTCATCGATGAACAAATTTTTAGATTTAAATCATTCAAATCTCTCTTTCCCACCAATGCCACCACCATCCGCCGCTCCCGTCACCATCGTCAATAAAATCGAGAGCCACACACAAACGGATGCATCACTGGCCAGAAACCACCTGATACACACTAATAATGCACCCTAGCCATCGTTTCTAACGCCATTATGTTCATATCTATATCTACGTTATATTTTAAATTAATTAGACCATTATGTTTTTCTGGGTTTATAACTATCTCGTTTATGTGGGCTGTGAATTTATATCAATGTGTTTTGGTTTTGTTGTTGGTGGGTTTTGTGGGTACCATCCATTATGGTGGTGTTAGAAATTGATGATGATGAATTTAGATGAAGAAAAATAGATAGGGGACTATAAAACACTTGGATGAAGAAGAAGACTTGTTTAAAAAAAAATTCCGATGAAGAAGGGTTACAGAGCTTTTTAAAAACTCGTGATGCTTGAAGTAAAGTTTGGTGGATAAGGATGGTCAAATGGTGGGTTGTGGGATATCTGAGAGTGACTTATTTATCTGTATTTTTTTATTAATAAATACATCAATAGAAACTGAAGAAGATTATGTTACCCTCACGTGACTTGCATGTGAAGGGATTTAACGAAAAAGGTGATGGCGGTTAAGGTAAGGGACTACATGTGTTACTAGTTTCCGAGTTAGGGACTATGAGTGCAATAAAAAAAGTCAAAAGATGATACATGCAAGTCAATGCTAACCACAGGGACTATCTGTGTAATTTACGCCCTTTTATTCTCTTTCTAACTAATTTATTGGATGTGTCATAGCTTGTTTTCTCACACAACTCATTGATTTGATAATTTTGGGTATAGCCAAGTTATAGGTGTCATTTTCGTGCCATTATTATTGGCAACATTGTGTTATTGGTTCCAATGTTGTTAAGCTGATGGAGATTATCGGGTTGTTTGTAATAAAAAAATTTTTTTAGCAAGTGGTGCTTTTTGGTGGTGTGTTATAAAAAAATAAAATAAATAACATTATCACTTTCGATTGCTTAATATGTAAAAATATGTAAAAATGTGTCATGACATTTTATTATTAAAAGCTAAGCAAATTGTCACGTAATCAACATCAAATCAAATAAATTAAAAATATATAGAATAAAGATGGTCTATTAAAGTATTAAGAACATATTGTCATGTTGATTAATTCATAGATTATATAATTATAATTAGATTATCAATATTCATATTAAGTAAAGGTGCAAATTAAAAGTTAAATTTTTTTAAAAACTATATAACTTTTACATAATTTTACATTATTAATGAACGGGTTATGTAAAAAAATATATTTATATTCGTATTAATCGTAACGAAAAGACGAACATAATGAATATAATTTTGCATATTAAAAAGACAAATTATTATGTTCTTTGTATATGTTTATGTCGATTGTTACTATATCTCTAATATAAATAGAATTAAAAGTTTAATAGTTAAAAGGTGTGAAATAAAAAATTTGTTATCTGTTTTAGGAAGATAAATAAATTTATTTTTCAAATTATGCTCACATTCAATGTATCAGCTATTTTCACTTTTTCCATCTTGTCGTGTCACGACGTCACATATGACGTCATCAATCTAGTCACATTTATCAAATCAAAAACTTCTGCTACATAGGATAGGATGCTTCAAGTGTCTTTATCGAGTATATTTAATATTTACAAATTTGATCGAGTAACACCCCCAAAATCATAATATGGCGGAAGCATACACTTTGGGTGCTACTAAATCGATAATCACAACATAAGATATAGAGAACGGATTAAAAATCCGTTTTAAAATGCAGTACATATTCAAAGACATATTGTCTTACATAAAATTCATTTCAAATAAAATGTAGCCCATTTAACAAAGCAGTCCAAATTTCAGAGTTAACGCAATAATAAAAAAACATTTCCAACAATTATTATGACCATCGCCATGCCCTGCCTTCAGTAAAACACACCTCAGTTTTCTGAGAAAAACATGCTAAAAGTCAGCTAACGCTGGTGAGTTCATAGGTTTAAAGTAAATAAGCACATATGGACCATAGCAATTCAGCAATAACACACTATCCTGCTATGCAAACACTAAGCCTCATCTAACCGAACTAGACATAGCAGCATGCCAAGCTGGCATTAGCAAATAAAGGGTGCCCGCGAGTGTTAATCCCCAGACACTCGGCCTAATTTCATATGGTATACGTTCGCTTTGACTATGCCGAGCCAACCGAACGGGGGTGTCATCCCCAATAGATCTATTTATATCACACGGTTTTCCAGAGGGAATTGACGGTTGATGATAGTGGGCGCAATGGGATTCAGCTAAACTTAGGTTTCTGCATACACGTGTGTATAAAAACAAAATCCATTTTTGGTTCATGAAAACAGTTTTGCATGTTTCTCACCCCAAAGCTTATAAAACAAATCGTATAAAAATATGGGGCTATAAACTCACCTTAAAACAATAGCAACCTGCTAATCAATCAACAAAACAGTGCAACCGCTCCGACACGCAACCTAAATCAGTATGGTAAGTCTTAGCGAAATATTCGTGTCTTATATGTCTTTACTTTAATTGAAAAGTTTACGTGTGACCAGTGCTCGTGTATTTCTTGCTTGTTGTGTGGTAAAGTATATTTCAAAATGATTTACCGTATGTAACTTTTGGTGGTGGCTCATGGTGAAAGTGTACGGTGGGAATACTTGTGACGGAACATCCGTGTTAGCATTCATCGTTAAATTTCGTAAGTAATATATATATTATCACCATGTATATAAATTAGGTAAAGTTTAGTAATTATGTATTTAATTAATTAAGGTTATAATTAATTAAATAGATTTTGAGAAATTAATAAAATAATAGTGTTAGTGGAGGAATATTATATTATAAATATTGTTTATTATTTATAATATAATTTTAATTATAAGAAAATTTGAAATAAATGTTAAGTGTTTAAAATTTAAATAAGTATAAGTATTTTTATCAAAAATACTCTAAGTGTTGGAAATTTTAGAAAAATTGGGCATGACCCATTCGTTTATTCAAACGTTTTCATTTTCTCATGTGTTGCAATTTCCTCAAATATCTCGCTTTGTTAACTATATTTGCAAAATTTGTCCGTAATATATATTTTAGTCGTTGTAAGTATTTTTATCGTTATATATATCGTTATCATCACGTTTACTTATTAATAATAGATTTCGATACAAGGTCAACGTTTAGTCAATATACCTTCAAAAGTCAACAAAAGTCAACATTTATAAAGATTTGGCCAAAATTCCATTTATTACCCTTTATGAGACTAACGCGTCTCAAAACAAGTCCAAATAGTTTTAACTTATATATATCGTATCGTTAAGTAAAAATATTTATAGTGGGTCGAAAAATATTTCAAAACTCATTTTTGTCACCCGACATATTCATTGGGCCGAAAATCCATCTTAAGCCCAATTGTCCAATTTTTAGCCCAAAAACTATTTGGCCTTTTTAAGTCACGGTATATATACCGTTACGTTTCTAAAAATCAATTTAACACGTTCGTTATCGCGTTTGGTCAAAAAGTCAAAGGTGTTGGGTTTCTCATTGGGCTCGGCCCAACAGCCACCGAACCACCAATATAACCCAAAATATTAATTTAGCCCATTATTCCTAATTAGTGTTTATTAGTTACGTAACGAATTTTAATTAAATCAATGAAGCACTTATAAATAAGCTATTAAGCTAAAAAGTCAAACTTAGTCAAATTATGTGCCATTCGACCCAAAAAGTTCCATCCGACCAATATGTTTTCACTAGTTAACCACAATTAATTTCGGCTAATTCAATAAGTGTTCCAAATTAAATTTTCAAGCATAATTTCCACCATTTCACCACTTGAGCCAAAATTTTATGTTTTTCAAAACCCCAATAGTTTTGTATTTTTCTTTTAGGCCGATCCATATATATAACCATAAAAATGTATATATTGTCTTAAACTCGCGTAATTAACACAAATCACATTTGTATCATCAAACTAGTACCACATACAACAAGATTTACCACACAAGCAAGAAATACTCTAATTTGTACAAATACTTCAAAAATTTCGAGCACTACATAATTAAACACCAAGCCCTAGCTTTTTTTTCATTTTAACAAAATATACACATTTAACACTTGGTAACATCATTAGACATCAAATGAACATGAAATCAACAAGATTAGAAAAGTTTTGATGTTTCCTTACAATGCTTATGTTTATACGTGAGCTAGGATGACCAAGAGTGACCCAAATTACACCAAATTTACCCAAAACACGTTCTAATTAACCCGAAACTCTTGAATGTGCACCCCGATTATCTTGAACTTCAAAGAATTTTTGTGGATCTTAATTTGTTAGTGAGCCGTGAGTTTTGAAGATGAAAATGATCTAGGAAGTGTTTTGTGATAAGAATGGATAGTATGTTTTTGTTTGAGTAGCATTTAGGGTAAACACATAATATTTATAAGGTAAATATTAGTTAGTGCTAAAGATTTTTGTCCCATAGTGGGGGAGTAAGGATATGGCCGGGTATGGACAAGAGAAAGGGGGAGGGAAAATATTTTTACTCCTCGTTGGTGTATCGTGTGTTGGTTTGAGCTAAAATGTTACCGTAAAGTCCCGGTTTGATGTTTTTGGACACATATACGTAAAATAAAGTTTGTATTCGCTTTTTTGTCAGAAATATAATAAAATATTATTACTGACTCAAAAATATATTTATATGACTACTACCATATATACTATGCTGTTGGTACGCATGTGTGGTTGCTTTTCAGAAAAATGTGAGAAAGCTCTCAGTTAATTACGAAACTTGTCAGTAACTATCAGGAATTGAATAATTTATGTTTACTGACAAAAATAAACTTTTTCTGCAGTGACTGTAAGCTACAGTATGCGGGACAGCTCCCAAAAATGCTCAAAAATACTCAGAAACATGCAAACGCGCATAGAAATGCTCAGCTAAAAAAATTAAATAACCATTTATCATTAATTAACAATATGAAAATTACCATTTGTCACAGTCTCCCCAGCTAATCGGGAAATCCGTCCCGGATTTCAATTTACGTTACTCGTTGGGTTCGAAAAGAGTTGAGGATATTTTCGCTTGATTTCATCCTCTCGCTCCCAGGTGTACTCGGGGCCTCTGCGAGAGTTCCAACGGACCTTCACAATTGGGATACGACTCCGCTTTAGCCGTTTAACTTCCCGGTCCATGATTTCAATCGGCTCTTCGATGAAATTCAGTTTCTCGTCAAGCTGAATCTCATCCAACGGAATGACCGCGTTATCATCAGATAAGCACTTTTTCAAGTTGCTGACATGAAAAACGTCATGCACAGCGCTGAGCTCTGATGGCACTTCGAGTCGGTAGGCTACCGGCCCGATCCTGGCAAGAATTTCGAAAGGTCCAATATAGCGAGGGTTCAGCTTACCACGCTTGCCAAATCATATCACGCCTTTCTATGGCGAGACTTTTAACATCACTTTGTCACCCACTTGAAACTCAAGGGGTTTTTGCCTCTTGTCGGCATAACTCTTTTGACGGTCACGAGCCGCTTGCATTCGGCTCTTGATCTGCACGATCTTTTCAGTAGTTTCGTGGACTAGGTCTGGTCCGGTAAGTTGGCTTTCTCCGACCTCAGCCCAACAAATTGGCGATCTGCACTTACGACCATAAAGTGCCTCATACGATGCAGCCTTAATGCTGGTGTGATAGTTGTTGTTGTAGGAAAACTCGGCTAAAGGCAAATGCCTATCCCAGCCGTTCCCGAGGTCAATTACACAGGCTCTCAACATGTCCTCTAATGTCTGGATGGTCCTTTCACTCTGACCATCAGTCTGAGGATGATAAGCTGTACTCATGTTAAGGTCGGTTCCCAATGCGTCCTGAAGCGACCTCCAGAAGTTAGACGTGAATCGACTGTCTCGATCAGAGATTATAGAAACAGGCACACCATGCCTTGCGACGATTTCCTTCACATACAGTCACACAAGTTTGTCCATGCTATCATTCTCCTTAATAGGAAGGAAATGAGCTGATTTAGTGAGACGGTCAACGATCACCCAAATCGTGTCGTAACCGCTCGATGTCTTAGGTAGCTTGGTGATAAAATCCATAGTGATACGCTCCCATTTCCATTCTGGGATTTCAGGTTGAACAAGCAGACCGGATGGTCTCTGGTGTTCAGCCTTGACCTTCGAGCACGTTAAACACTTACTGACGTACTCGGCTATATCGGCCTTCATATTTGGCCACCAATACAACTTCTTCAAATCTAAGTACATCCTCTCAGATCCTGGATGGATGGAGTACTTGGATTTGTGGGATTCGTGCATAATCAAATCACGAATTCCTCCGTACAGGGGGATCCAACACCTGTCCCCATAACACAAAACTCCATCGGATCTTTTTACGAAGCCATTCTCACTTTCTGGCATTCCGTAAATTTTCTCACGTGGTCGATTCTCATCCTTGAGTGCCTGACTCTGAGCCTCAAGAATTTTCGTTGGAAGCGGCGAACTGATCGTCATCCCTAACGATCTGACTCTGAGGGGTTTGATCCGCTCTTTTCTGCTGAGGGCGTCGGCAACCACATTTGCCTTGCCTGGGTGGTAACGGATCTCACAATCATAGTCGCTAAGCAATTCCAACCATCGGCGCTGTCTCATGTTCAGCTCCTTCTGGTTCAAGATGTGATGTAGACTTTTGTGGTCGGTATACACCACGCACTTAGTGCCATAAAGATAGTGTCTCCAAATTCTCAGTGCAAACACGACTAATCCTAACTCTAGGTCATGTGTTGTGTAGTTTTTCTCATGGGTTTTTAGCTGTCGAGAAGCATATGCTATCACCTTCTCTCTTTGCATCAGCACAGCTCCCAAACCTTTGTGTGATGCGTCACAATACACAACAAAATCCTCACTAACCTCGGGTAAGGCCAAAATAGGTGCACTACACAACCTTTACTTAATGAGTTGAAAAACTTCTTCCTCTTTATCTCCCCAGACGTATTTCACATTCTTTTGTGTCAATTTCGTCAACGGCTTAGCTATCTTAGAAAAACCTTCAATAAACCTTCGGTAATAGCCGGCAAGTCCTAAGAATTGTCGTATTTCAGTAGGCGTTGTGGGCGTTGCCCAATCCTTTATTGCCTCAATCTTGGCAGGATCCACGTGAATGCCCTGTCTATCTATCACGTGACCCAGAAACTGCACAGTCAATATCCAAAATTCACACTTCGAAAACTTAGCATATAACTCCTCCTTTTTCAATAATTACAAAATTAGCTTGAGATGCTCCTCATGCTCTTTCTCATTCTTGGAATATATTAGGATATCATCAATGAATACTATTACGAATTTATCCAAATACGGCTTACACACCCGATTCACGAGGTCCATGAATACAGTTGGTGCATTAGTCAAGCCGAATGGCATAACTTGGAATTCGTAATGACCATATCGGGTTCGAAATGCAGTCTTCGGGATATCCTCTTCCCGGACTCGGAGTTGGTGATAACCTGATCTCAGGTCTATCTTTGAATAAACTGATGAACCTTGCAACTGATCAAATAAATCATCAATTCTCGGGAGTGGGTACCTATTCTTGATGGTTAGCTTATTCAGCTCCCGATAGTCAATATATATCCTGAAGGATCCATCCTTCTTCTTAAAAAACAAGACAGGAGCTCCCCACGGTGAAGAACTCGGTCTGATAAAACCTTTTTCGGACAGTTCAGCTAACTGATCAGACAACTCCTGTAACTCCGTAGGTGCTAGCCGATAGGGTGCTCGCGCTACAGGCGCGGCTCCTGGCACCAAATCGATTTGAAATTCGATTTGTCTGGCCGGTGGGAGTCCAGGTAGGTCTTTTGGAAAAACTTCCGGGAAATCCCTCACGATTGGCACATCTTCCAATCGTTTCTCTCCGGGCTCCTTTTCCATCTTTTCAGTAACGTGAGCTAGAAAGAGGTGGCATCCTTTCTCAATGCACTTCTGCACCTTCGTACACGAGATGATGCTCAATCTTGACGAACGCGCACGATCACTCCGATCTCCTTCAACTATCAGAACTTCGTTCCCATAGGGTACTTTGACGATCTTTTCATCACAGATGATGACGGCATGATATTTCGATAGCCAATCCATCCCTATGATGACGTCAAAACTACCCAACTCTACTGGCATAAGATCAATGTTGAATGGGCGGTTTAATAAATTTAGAGTGCAACCCCTTATAATGGTACCTACACTTTCTAAGTTCCCGTTAGCTAGTTCTACGTCAAAGACATTATCTAAGGTGGTTGGGGCTATATAAATTAAAGGACTAAAAGCAGTCGACACAAAACTTCTATCTGCTCCCGTATCGAATAATACTGAAGCATAACGATTATTTAAAAGAAACGTACCCGTCACCACATTCAGGTCGTCCTGGGCTTCCTTTCTGCCCATAGCATAAACTCTTCCACGGGCTCCTCCACCATTTCCCTGGTTTCCATTGTTGGCTACTGCTACCTGGTTACCTGGTCCACCACCATTTCCCTGGTTTCGAGGCTTTTTGCACTCATTCCGGTAATGACCCTTTTCACCGCACCCGAAGCAGGTGACTTCCGCTCTACGGTTGTGGGGTGGTGCTGCCTGAGCGGTGGCTAGGGGTCTTGCCCTACAGTTCCTTGCCAAGTGTCCTACTCTCTGGCAGTTGTTGCATTTCACTGTGCACTGTCCCTTGTGATGTAGCTTACAGCGGTTACAAAGAGGTGCGTTCCTGTCATACCCTCTCTTATCACCTGAACCAGCTGCGTAAGCTTTAGCTACATCCTATCTCTTGTTCTGAGAGTTGTTGTTACTACCCTTCGAGTGGTCATCCCACTTCCTTTTGTGGTCAGCACTCTTTTCTGGAACATACCCCAGTTCCTGATCCATCAACTTGTTTGCTGTCTCCATGGTTTCATGAAGATCTGCAGCTCTCGAGGTAGTCACATCACCTCTTATGGACTTCGGTAAACCACCGATATACCTCTCAATCAACCTTGTCTCAGTCTGAACCATTTCAGGACAAAACAAAGCCAGCTCCTGAAATCTTTGGTTGTAAGCAGCCATATTGTTGTTTTGCACCTTCAAATTCCAGAATTCTATCTCCAACTTCTTGACCTCATTTCGTGGGCAATATTTCCTAAGCACTAATTCCTTAAAGTCTTCCCACAGCATAGCATAAGCAACATCCATGTTTGCAGACTTCATGTAGTTGTTCCACCAGGTCAAAGCAGCATCCATGAAAGTGAAAGATGCATACTTGACCCTGTCGTCATCGTTACAACCACTGATGCGAAACACGGTTTCTAGCTTCTCAATCCATCTAGTCAGGCCAACGGCTCCCTCTGTTCCTCCGAATCCTCCAACCATGATCTTTTGGAATTCAGAGTATGTGCAACCACGGCTGTTGGTCACTGGCCTTGACGTTCCAGTGTTGGTGGTCGAATTGTTTGCGGCTGCGAGAGCGGCGGCCACACGATCAGTAACGAGCTGATCCAGAATTGCTTGATTCACCACAGGCGGATTTTTCGTGGCCCTAGTTGGGGCGGCGTTCCCAGCAACTTGGCCCTGTGTGGCTCTTGCCTCCCCGGCATTCTCAGCAATCCTTCCCCTCACTGTCCTTGTTGGGGTAGGTGTGTTAGCAGTTTATCCTCGTGTGACTCTGGTTGACTTTCGTTTGGGTGCCATTTATCTGCATCACAAAAGATGGCGATAAATGAGATCTTATTTATGGAAGGAAAGAGTCATATGAATATATGGATAGTGCAAACAGAATGCAAGAATAAAGTCAACCACAGAGGAAAAACGAATAATCGGCTAGAAAACCAAGCTTGTTATATAAATATCGAAAGGATAGAGGTTTACAAAATTACAAGCATGGTTATAAGTTAGTGCTGGAATACTAAAGATAACTAGTCAACCTAACGAATACATCATCAACTACAACTACTCTAGGCTCGGTCACTATCTAGGCGTAACTGCTCAAATGCTAGAGTCATCCCTCCAATGGTAGTCTCCAACTGGCGAATACGATCCCTCAACTCCTGATTCTCTCTCATCACTGCTCCAATCGTATACTCTGCAGTCATAATCCTCTGCCACTGAGTACGATCAACACCTCTAGCTCTTCTCAACATTCCCTGCATCCTGGTCTGGCCTCTGCCCAAACCAATAGCCCTAAAATCCAAATTCCTAAGCTCTCTACCATGCAATCTCTCCAAAGCATCCAATCTAGCTCTCAATCCGATCATCACACGTCGATCAGAATACATCTCCTCAAATAACACACAAGCAGCCCTATCAACAGTCCCAATCCTCTTCTCCACACTCTGAATACGGTCAGACTACTCCAACCTCTTAATCTGGTCTGAGTGCACATCAATTAAACTGGCCTGATTCGCCAACTGAATCCATATTTGCTCCATCTCAGTGGGTTCCTCGAGCTCTGCAAGTAGAGAAACCACTGGTGATGGAAGTGGAGTAGGCATCGAAGATGGAGGTGGTATGAACGAAGGAGATGACGATATGTACTCTGGGCTAGCTGCACGCACACCCGTGCTGACATCACAAGCAATATCCATCCACTGACTATCACTCACATCCTGTATCTGGGCAGCCCTGGAGCTCTGCCCTACCTCGAATATACCCTGCACATCCTCCATGATGCCCTTACCATCCCGTGGCATCATCACCTGATCCAAATCCATAGGTGCATCTCTGTCCCTGTCATCATCTGCACAAATAGGAGTGTGCTTAATAGGTGCTGTCACAGCTGGAGTAGGCTCATCCTGAACCTGCTCTGGATCCTCATCCTTATCTGAATAAGTCTCAACAGATCTCCTAAGTCTCTGGCTAGGTGGGGAATGGTCTGGAGATGGTATGGGTGACTGAGATGGTGATGCAGTAGGGGTACCCTCATAATCTGGTCTGGTCCTCCTCCTAGGTGAAAATAGCACAGATGACAGCTGGAGGCGACGTCCACGGACTCGCCTATACGAAGCCCGATGTCTGATAGGTGGGGTATCCTGAACATGCTGGGTGAAAGTGTAAAGCTGGGTTGGGGATGAGCGGTGAGCTGTAGTGTATCGGGGTAAATATGGTGAGGTAGACACTGGAGTGGTGTGTGTATGCTGCGCTGGAATGGGTGGCTGAGCAGCGGCTCTGACAACCTCCATCAACGGGTCGTCCGCAAATGGAACTGGTTGTCGCAACGGAGAAGTGTGTCCAGCAGCAGATACCTCATCATGTGTACCGAAAGGGAGAGACATAGTCTGTGACAAATATGGTGCGACACGTGTAAGTATATAGAAAATACTTATATCATATATGCTTAATAAAATATTCAAATAGCATATCATAACACTTAATCAAATAAAGCAAATAATGCTCAAATCATAGCAAACTAAGCTGGCAGGCATCTGACGGTCATAAGGAAAAGTTTTTCATAAATCGGTTATAGTTTAAGGTTTTTATAAACCTAGGCTCTGAATACCAATCTGTAACACCCCCAAAATCATAATATTGCGGAAGCATACACTTTGGGTGCTACTAAATCAATAATCACAACACAAGATATAGAGAACGGATTAAAAATCCGTTTTAAAATGCATTACATATTCAAAGACATATTGTCTTACATAAAATTCATTTCAAATAAAATGTAGCCCATTTAACAAAGCGGTCCAAATTTCAGAGTTAACGCAATAATAAAAACATTTCCAACAATTATTATGACCATCGCCATGCCCTGCCTTCAGTAAAACACACCTCAGTTTCCTGAGAAAAACATGCTAAAAGTCAGCTAACGCTGGTGAGTTCATAGGTTTAAAGTAAATAAGCACATTTGGACCATAGCAATATTCAGCAAGCAATTCAGCAATAACACACTATCCTGCTATGCAAACACTAAGCCTCATCTAACCGAACTAGACATAGCAGCATGCCAAGCTGGCATTAGCAAATAAAGGGTGCCCGCGAGTGTTAATCCCCAGACACTCGGCCTAATTTCATATGGTATACCTTCGCTTTGACTATGCTGAGCCAACCGAACGGGGGTGTCATCCCCAATAGATCTATTTATATCACACGGTTTCCCAGAGGGAATTAACGGTTGATGATAGTGGGCGCAATGAGATTCAGCTAAACTTAGGTTTCTGCATACAAGTGTGTATAAAAACAAAATCCATTTTTGGTCCATGAAAACAGTTTTGCATGTTTCTCACCCCAAAGCTTATAAAACAAATCGTATAAAAATATGGGGCTATAAACTTACCTTAAAATAATAGCAACCTGCTAATCAATCAACAAAACAGTGCAACCGCTCCGACACGCGACCTAAATCAGTATGGTAAGTCTTAGCGAAATATTTGTGTCTTATATGTCTTTACTTTAATTGAAAAGTTTACGTGTGACCAATGCTCGTGTATTTCTTGCTTGTTGTGTGGTAAAGTATATTTCAAAATGATTTACCATATGTAACTCTTGGTGGTGGCTCATGGTGAAAGTGTACGGTGGGAATACTTGTGACGGAATATCCGTGTTAGTATTCATCGTTAAATTTCGTAAGTATATATATATATATATATATATATATATATATATATATATATATATATATATATATATATATATATATATATATATATATATATATATATATATATATATTTATTTATATATTATCACCATATATATAAATTAGGTAAAGTTTAGTAATTATGTATTTAATTAATTAAGGTTATAATTAATTAAATAGATTTTGAGAAATTAATAAAATAATAGTGTTAGTGGAGGAATATTATATTATAAATATTGTTTATTATTTATAATATAATTTTAATTATAAGAAATTTGAAATAAATGTTAAGTGTTTAAAATTTAAATAAGTATAAGTATTTTTATCAAAAATACGCTAAGTGTTGGAAATTTTAGGAAAATTGAGCATGACCCATTCGTTTATTCAAATGTTTCCATTTTCTCATGTTTTGCAATTTCCTCAAATAACTCGCTTTGTTAACTATATTTGCAAAATTTGTCCGTAATATATATTTTAGTCGTTGTAAGTATTTTTATCGTTATATATATCGTTATCGTCACGTTTACTTATTAATAATAGATTTCGATACAAGGTCAACGTTTAGTCAATATACCTTCAAAAGTCAACATTTATAAAGATTTGGCCAAAATTCCATTTATTACCCTTTATGAGACTAACGCGTCTCAAAACAAGTCCAAAATAGTTTTAACTTATATATATCGTATCGTTAAGTAAAAATATTTATAGTGGGTCGAAAAATATTTCAAAACTCATTTTTGTCACCCGACATATTCATTGGGCCGAAAATCCATCTTAAGCCCAATTGTCCAATTTTTAGCCCAAAAAGTATTTGGTCTTTTCAAGTCACGGTATATATACCGTTACGTTTCTAAAAATCAATTTAACACGTTCATTATCGTGTTTGGTCAAAAAGTCAAAGGTGTTGGGTTTCTCATTGGGCTCGGCCCAACAGCCACCGAACCACCAATATAACCCAAAATATTAATTTAGCCCATTATTCCTAATTAGTGTTTATTAGTTACGTAACGAATTTTAATTAAATCAATGAAGCACTTATAAATAAGTTATTAAGCTAAAAAGTCAAACTTAGTCAAATTATGTGCCATTCGACCCAAAAAGTTCCATTCGACCAAAATTTGTGCTTTCACTAGTTAACCACAATTAATTACGGCTAATTCAATAAGTGTTCCAAATTAAATTTTCAAGCATAATTTCCACCATTTCACCACTTGAGCCAAAATTTTATGTTTTTCAAAACCCCAATAGTTTTGTATTTTTCTTTTAGGCTGATCCATATATATAACCATAAAAATGTATATATTGCCTTAAACTCGCGTAATTAACACAAATCACATTTGTATCATCAAACTAGTACCACATACAACAAGATTTACCACACAAGCAAGAAATACTCTAATTTGTACAAATACTTCAAAAATTTCGAGCACTACATAATTAAACACCAAGCCCTAGCTTTTTTTTCATTTTAACAAAATATACACATTTAACACTTGGTAACATCGTTAGACATCAAATGAACATGAAATCAACAAGATTAGAAAAGTTTTGATGTTTTCTTACAATGCTTATGTTTATACGTGAGCTAGGATGACCAAGAGTGACCCAAATTGCACCAAATTTACCCAAAACACGTTCTAATTAACCCGAAACTCTTGAATGTACACCCCGATTATCTTGAACTTCAAAGAATTTTTGTGGATCTTAATTTGTTAGTGAGCCGTGAGTTTTGAAGATGAAAATGATCTAGGAAGTGTTTTGTGATAAGAATGGATAGTATGTTTTTGTTTGAGTAGCATTTAGGGTAAACACATAATATTTATAAGGTAAATATTAGATAGTGCTAAAGATTTTTGTCCCATAGTGGGGGAGTAAGGATATGGCCGGGTATGGACAAGAGAAAGGGGGAGGGAAAATATTTTTACTCCTCGTTGGTGTATCGTGTGTTGGTTTGAGCTAAAATGTTACCGTAAAGCCTCGGTTTGATGTTTTTGGACACGTATACGTAAAATAAAGTTTTTTATTCGCGTTTTTGTCATAAATATAATAAAATACTATTACTGACTCAAAAATATATTTATTTGACTGCTACCATATATACTATGCTGTTGGTACGCATGTGTGGTTGCTTTTCTGAAAAATGTGAGAAAGCTCTCAGTTAATTACGAAACTTGTCAGTAACTATCAGGAATGGAATAATTTATGTTTACTGGCAAAAATAAACTTTTTCTGCAGTGACCGTAAGCTACAGTATGCGGGACAGCTCCCAAAAATACTCAGAAACATGCAAACGCGCATAGAAATGCTTAGCTTAAAAAAATTAAATAACCATTTATCATTAATTAACGACGTGAAAATTACCATTTATCACAAATATCACTACAAGAAAAGAGAGAACGGGCGACCAGCAAAATGCCGACGACATATTGTCGTCGGCATTTTGCACTAAACGACAAAAAACTGGCTTGACCAAGCCAAGGGTGAGTTGAATTTTTAGCTTGGTAAAATCCCGAAGACATGTCTCCGGGATTATATTGAAAAAAGTTTGACTTTACTAATCATGTTGAAAACTTGGGGGGGAATTTGCCCGCCAATATATTGTCGACGACATGTCGTCGGCAAAATATAAACACAAAAAATAATTCCAATTAGCGATTGATTAGCGTTTGATTAAAATTTAATTTGACATTAATGTTATTTTCCCGACGACATGGCGTCGGGATTTATTTGTACCCAATTTTTTCCTTCTCCCACGTGTGAATAATAGCGAATAATTGGGCGGGTTTTTTTTCCCGCCTTTATTGTGCCGACGACATGTCGACGGGATTTTATTCCCAAACACATTATATACACTCTTATCCTCAAAACCACTCAACCTCACAACCTTTTATCTTCACACCAATCTCATGTTATCTTATCCTCAAAACCACTCAACCTCACAACATCTTATCTTCACACCAATTTCAAAACCTGAGATGCAGCAATATAATCATTTTATGTGTAATTGTGGAGCAGGAAATATAAAAAAAAGAAAATCACATCAACCAGATACATTTGGATTGGAATATTATGCATGTCCTCTTTCGAAGGTGAACAATTATACATTTCTTATTTATGTAAATATACAAACAATCATATAATTACATTATTTATGTGACAGCCAAGAGAAAAAGATCATGGATGTGGATATTTTATGTGGAAGAGTGAATTTGATGAGTAGTTACGAGTAACCTCTTCTGCTTCAACATCTCACGGTTCTGGATCTGCACCAACAGGGTGCTCAAACTGTAATGAAAAAGATCTAAGGATAAACATGCTGGAGGCACAAAAACAGGTGCTAGAGACAAGAGTAAGGATGTTGGAGGCAAGACTTGAAATGGCAACGAATCCTGACGACCCCGACCACGCATGTGAGTCGGCTGCAATACTCCGTGAGCTGTTAGGTGACTTGGACAATCTTCATATGTAATGTTGTTGTTGTTGTTGTTGTTGTTGTTGTTGTTGTTGTTGTTGTTGTTGTTGTTGTTGTTGTTGTTGTTGTTGTTGTTGTTGTTGTGTTGTTTAATAAAATATTGTTGTCGTTGTTGTGAAAACTTAAGTATCCATCAAGATTCAACCATAAGGGGCCGTTTGGTTTATGTTGTCCAATCAGGGCCGTTTGGTTTATGCTGTTTGGTTAACAGCAGCCCATTCGTTTAACATCTTGTGTATAACCATATCATCTTGGCTCATTCGTTAAACATCTCGTGTACAAACATATCATCTCGGCTCATTCGTTTAACATCTCGTGTACAACCATATCATCTCGGCTCATTTGTTAAACATATCGTGTATAACCAATAATGGAAATAATGGTTAGATTCTCTAAAATCTAAATACCTCGAATTGCTGCACATGGATCAAGACATACTCTTTGAGCATCTTCTAATGTTTCTTTTAGTAATTTCAAAAAGAATTCTTTTGGGACACCTCCAATGCTTAAAAGTGCTATCAAAGTCTTTGATAGTTTAACTGCCTTCAGTTTATGACTGTAAAAAAAGGGAGAAATGAATTGTGTGACTTTCCTGATAGATCATCCAGTTGTATATTAATTCCAATCGTTTAACCTCTCGTGTAGAACCATATCATCTCGGCTCATTCATTAAACAACTCGTGTACAACCATATCATCTCGGCTCATTCGTTTAACATCTCGTGTACAACCGTATCATCTCGGCTCATTCGTTTAACATCTCGTGTATAACCGTATCATCTCGGCTCATTCGTTAAACATCTTGTGCAAAACCATATCATCTCGGCTCATTCGTTAAATATCTCGTGTACAACCATATCATCTCGGCTCATTCGTTTAACATCTCGTGTACAACCATATCATCTCGGCTCATTCGTTTAACATCTCATGTATAACCATATCATCTCGGCTCTTTCGTTTAACATCTCATGTATAACCGTATCATCTCGGCTCATTCGTTAAACATCTCGTGCACAACCATATTATCTCGGCTCATTCGTTTAACATCTCGTGTAGAACCATATCATCTCGGCTCATTCGTTAAACATCTCGTGTAGAACCATATCATCTCGGCTCATTCGTTAAACATCTCGTGTAGAACCATATCATCTCGGCTCATTCGTTAAACATCTCGTGTAGAACCATATCATCTTGGCTCATTCGTTAAATATCTCGTGTATAACCATATCATCTCAGCTCATTCGTTTAACATATCGTGTATAACCATATCATCTCGGCTCATTCGTTTAACATCTCGTGTACAACCATATCATCTCGGCTCATTCGTTTAACATCTCGTGTAGAACCATATCATCTCGGCTCATTCGTTAAACATCTCGTGTAGAACCATATCAACTCGGCTCATTCGTTAAACATCTCATGTACAACCATATCATCTCGGCTCATTCGTTAAACATCTCGTGTAGAACCATATCATCTCGGCTCAATCATTAAACATCTCGTGTATAACCATATCATCTCGGCTCATTCGTTTAACATCTCGTGTAAAACTATATAATCTCGGCTCATTCGTTTAACATCTCGTGTATAACCATATCATCTCGGCTCATTCGTTAAACATCTCGTGTAGAACCATATCATCTCGGCTCATTCGTTAAACATCTCGTATAGAACCATATCATCTCGGCTCATTCGTTAAACATCTCGTGTAGAACCATATCATCTCGGCTCATTCGTTAAACATCTCGTGTAGAACCATATCATCTCGGCTCATTCGTTAAACATCTCGTGTACAACCATATCATCTCAGCTCATTCGTTAAAAATCTCGTGTACAACCATATCATCTCGGCTCATTCGTTAAACATCTCGTGTAGAACCATATCATCTTGGCTCATTCGTTAAACATCTCGTGTATAACCATATCATCTCGGCTCATTCGTTTAACATCTCATGTACAACCATATCATCTCGGCTCATTCGTTTAACATCTCGTGTAGAACCATATCATCTCGGCTCATTCGTTAAACATCTCGTGTAGAACTATATCATCTCGGCTCATTCGTTAAACATCTCGTATAGAACCATATCATCTCGGCTCATTCGTTAAACATCTCGTGTACAACCATATCATCTCGGCTCATTCGTTAAACATCTCGTGTAGAACCATATCATCTCGGCTCATTCGTTAAACATCTCGTGTACAACCATATCATCTCGGCTCATTCGTTAAACATCTCGTGTACAACCATATCATCTCGGCTCATTCGTTTAACATCTCGTGTAGAACCATATCATCTCGGCTCATTCGTTAAACATCTCGTGTACTTCTAGTAATCAATTGTATCAGAGTATTGTGGATTTCTAAAAGTGCTCAACAATATCATGCCTTGTTTTCCTATAAATACTTGCATTGTATAGAGCTCTATCATTAGCAATTCATTTGTTAAACAGCTCTTATAAACTTCTTATAACCATGGCTCCAGTTTTTGAATTCCCACTTAACGTAGGCCAAATAGACGACGTTCAGGAACTCAAGAAGTCCCAAAAAACCAAAATTCCAAATAGATTTGTCCGTGATTTGTTTGAGAGACCGATGCTACCAATAATTTTTTTTTTAATTTTATAAAAGTATTTAATTTTAAATTAAAGTATTTAATTTTATAAAAGTATTTAATTTTAAATAAAAGTATTTAATTTTAATTATATATTAAATAAAAGTATTTATAAGAAATAAATTTTACACATTTATCCAATTCATACCGACGATGTGTCGTCGGTATTTATGTGTTAAAAACCCCCCAAAAATTTCATTTATCCCGCCAAATCACAAGACGACAAAGTTTCTCTCTTAGTCCCGACGACATGTCGTCGGGATAATTAAAACATAAACTAAAAAGTAGATCTGGTCAACACTTAGACGCATATTTCTCCCCCATCTCAATTATTGCTCCTCCATATCGCCGGCGAATTAATCCTTCTCCACCACCAAAAGCAGTCTCCACCACCACCACAGTCTACACCACCACTGCCACCATAGCAAACCACCACTTCTCCTCCTCCTCTTCTCTTGTTTAATTCTCTCCTCAATTCCCCTTGTCTTGTTTAATTCTTCCTCTTCTTCCCCACTTTTTCTTCCATACGAAGCAGGTATTTTTAATTTTGTTAATCTATGTAATGTAAATGTTAAATTATGTTGCATTTGTTAATTTTTTGATGTTGTTTTCTGTCTTTCTTTTTATACTGCCGAAACAGTAGCGAGAGCCGAGAGCTGAGACAGCCGAGACATAGGTAATGTGGTCTCTTTTTTATTTTTTTTAAACTTTTGGTATCCCGACGACATGTCGCCGTCAACAGTTTTACCTCTTTAATTTGAAGCAACCTATATATTAATGTGCTCTCTTTTTATATAGCCCGAGCCTGAGACCACAGCCCGAGACCACGTACAGCCCGAGAGACCACAGCCCAAGAGCGAGACAGTATGCTGTTTATATATCCGTACTATTTTTTCATTTTTATGCTTTGCGGATTAAGTGTAATTTGATAGTTTGCGGATATCTTTAGTAAATACGTTAGATTAGAAATGTAGACTCGTGAATATATAACACCACTTTGTGTCTAACTGCCTATTGTCCTAGTTGGTAAAAGAATGTAGACTCGTAGGACTTCATAAATGACAACGCTCGAGAGTGGATTATTAAAACAATAGTGGATTATTAAAACAATAGATTGTGTTCTCAACTTCCAGGTAATCAAGTCATTACGTCTTAACAAAAAATGTAGGAAGTTCCAAATTGGTAATATGCCTCAGATTATGGTTCAAATAGTGGTCTGATCTAAGAACTTAACATTTTTTTAACATAATTTAATCTGATTTTGTTAGTTCCAAATTGGTAATATGCCTCAGTATTAAGTATAGTTCAAGTGTAAAGATCTGTTTGTATCTGGTCACATGTGAAGGTCATGGATATTTTAGGCTGTGCTTAGTTGATTGTGTAACAGTTGGCACTAACAAGCTTTAGTCAGGTTCTTGTACTCCAAAATGTTCATGAAGCTCAATTTAATCGAATTTGGTCTAGTTCTGTTGTGGAGTTACACTGGTGTTATATGTGATCGATGTTGGTAGGTATTTCAACTTGGTGGGTATTTTGCAGCCAATTGTTCAAATTCTTTGCCCAATATTCGCCTGGTCTATAATATCTTACTGATCAAGAGTCACCTCGCATAAATTTATAGCAATTACTTAAAAAAAAGTACAAGTACACATTCACTTCAGATTCAAATCTAAAAGTTAATACCTTTTTTCTACTCTTTTCTTCATATGACAAGTTAAAAAAAAATGTTGTAATCCATGCTTTGTTGCTGATGAAACTAAAACCAGTTAAGATACGCAACTGAATCAGATTTGTAACAGATAATATCTTATTAGAAAGGAGGGAGTACGAGATCTGTTGTTACACAAATCCATTAAATTCTATTAATTGTATATATCGAGCATCGAAAATCTATTACATGTTGAGTTTGTGATTATATTCTATTAATTGTATATATTGAGCATCGAAAATCTATTACATGTTGAGTTTGTGATTATATTCTATTAATTGTTTTAGGATTTTAGTGATTAATTTTGGAAAGTCCCCGTCCGAAGTTAATCATCCTATAGAAAACCCGTCTGGAATTAATTTATTAGAAATTAATTTCGGAAAGTCCCCTGTTTGGGACTGCTTTTTGAATATTTTGTCTCATTTAGGATATGGATGCGTATAACTGATTTACTATTTGAGATGATTTCGACAGTGTTTCTCCTTTACTCTTACGAATTTGTCTTTAATGCACATATTTGGGGAGTTGAGGGGAAATTCTGCCGAAATTTTCTCAAATAGTAAATCAGTTATACGCATTCATATATGAGACGAATCATTCAAAGAGTGGGTTAGGATTGCCTTCCATAGTTGCACTAGGTGAACAAAACAACTCGTAATCATTAATTAAGTGCATATAATAACCGATTGCATCATAAAAATGCAGTTATGATAATTGATAAGAGTTGGACCCGTTTAGAGAGTCGTTGTTGAAAAGAATTTCTTGATGGTCTTGCCGCATTCCTCGATCATTGCAAGCCGTTATTGAATAGTTACGGAAACATAAAATGTCCATGTCGTCTTTGTCGTAATGTTCCATGGGTATCTCTCGAAGGTCTTAAAAACTACATAGGCCAAAATGGGTGGGACCCAACTTATACACAATGGCGCAATCACGGTGAACCGGATCCTGCGCCGTTAGTACATAACATAACACAACGTGAGATCAGTGACATGGGTGCGTGCCTTAATGATATTCTTGATATTCCTCCGAATAATGATCAAAATGATATTCTTGATATTCCTCCGAATAATGAGCCGACTCATGGAAATATTGGCGAGACAAGTAACGAGCCGACTCAAGCAACGACACCTCCTCTGCTTAACGAGTTTGAAGAGTTACTTGCAAGTTCCAACCAGGCTCTGTACCTGGGTTGTGACTTTATGACAACAATGGATTTTATGGCAAAGTTTACGCATCTCAAGGTCAGCGGTAAATGGAGTGATACTTCATTTAACAAAACGCTAAAATTTCTCCAGGAGGTATTTCCGCCCAGGTTAGGTTACAATCTCCCACCGTCATACTATGCTATAAAGAAGACATTTAAAAAGATCGGGTTAGGGTACGAGTCAATACATGCTTGTGAAAATGATTGCTTTCTATATCGGGGGGATGATGGCAAAGATTTGAAGTATTGTCCAGTCTGTAAAATGAGTAGATGGAAAGACAAGAACACAACGAGGAAGAAAGTTCCTAACAAGGTGTTGCGTTACTTTCCTATCATTCCTAGACTACAACGTTTGTACAAGTCTATTCACACTGCAAAACATATGACTTGGCATGCTACATGAAAGTCTACGAAAAACGGTAAGATGCAACACCTGGTTGATGGTAAAGCATGGCAGAAGTTTGACAATAAATATTCGGATTTTGCTATAGAACCAAGAAACGTTCAATTAGGGTTGGCTGCTGATGGTTTCAATCCGTTCGGCAACCTTAGTCAGACTTACAGCAAGTGGCGGTCATATTAACAACATACAACTTGCCTCCGTGGTTATGCATGAAAGAGACTTCTTTGATGCTGACGTTGTTGATTCCTAGCCCTAAATCACCGGAGAAGGACATTGATGTTTACTTGAAGCCTTTGATTGATGACCTACAGGAATTATGGAAAAAACCAGGTGTCTTGACTATGGACACTGCTACAGGCACTCAATTCCACATGAGAGCGATGCTTTTATGGACCATCAATGATTTTCCTGCTCGAAGTAGTTTGTCTGGTTAGCAAGGGCAAGGTTACTACGCTTGCCCTACATGCAAAGTAGATACTCCGGCTACGCGTGTGATAAGCAAAACAGCTTATGTTGGTCATAGAAGATTCTTAAAAAAAAACCATAAATGGAGGAGGGACTATACGACATTCAATGGTGAAACCGATGATAGAGATCCTCCTAGAAAAGATACCAGGGTTGATATCTTGACTCAACTTGCGACATTGCCCACATGTGTGCTGGGGAAACATCCAGATTATGGGGGTGGGAAGATAAAACGTAATCATACAGTCGAACTAAACTGGACTAAACGGTCTATTTTCTACGATCTTGAATATTGGTCTTTTCTTTCTCTACCACACAATTTAGATGTCATGCATATCGAAAAAAATGTGTTGGAGAGTATCTTGAACACCTTGTTAATGAATGACAAATCTAAAGACACTGCTAAGGCAAGACAAGATTTGCAAGCTCTGGGCATTCGACAGGAGTTGTGGCTCGGAAACAAACAAAACGGGAAGTGCTCGAAGCCTCATGCTAAGTACTCCTTCACACCCGATAAAAGAAAACTCTTCTGTCAATACATCAAAACAGTTAAACTACCAGATGGGTTCGGATCCAAGTTCAAGTCAAAAGTGACCAAAGATGATAACAATATAACGGGCATGAAGTCTCATGACTGTCATATAATGATGCAACGGTTACTTCCTTATGGACTTCAGCAATACTTGGACGCACAGACTTATACACCATTGATCGAGCTTTGTTTATTCTTTAAGCAAATTTGCGCCCGAACTTTGATGGTGAAAGACATGGTGAAAGCTAAAGACCAGTTGATCAATATTTTGTGCAGTCTCGAGCAAATATATCCTCCTGCTTTTTTTGACATTATGATTCACTTGGTTATGCATTTACCTGAAGAGGCTCTTGAAGGCGGGCCTGTTTCATTCCGGTGGATGTATCCATTTGAAAGATACATGAAGAAGCTAAAAAACTATGTACGAAATAAAGCTAAGCCGGAAGGTTCAATAGCGGAGGGTTATGTTGCAGACGAAGCATTAACTTTCTGTTCTCGTTATTTTTGTGGTGTTGGGACAAAATTTAATCGTCCCGCTGCATCTCAGGACTGTCCTCGCCCAACAAGTGATTTCTAGGTGTTCCGATCACTATGTACTAAGTCTGGTAAGGAGACATTGATTCGGTTAGGTCTCCAAGAAATGAAGAGAGTGATATGGTATGTACTTCACAACAGTCCTGAGATCGACACGTACATGAACGAATTTGAGAGGTATGCGTTTATATTTTGAAATTTCTTTTTCCCAAGTTATCTTTTCGATTTATTCTAATATCATGAACATTTTCAGGGAATGTCCTGATAGCGACGTGCAACAAGAATTTCCGGGCTGGTTTGAGACGAAGGTAAACTTATTGTATGTATTTCCATGTATAAATAACGACTATTACTCATCTCCATCTATTCTTATCTTTTTTCATAGATCCGTAAACTTTACATAGCCAATGACCCAAGCTGTACTCCTGACTTATTCGCTTTGGCTTGTGGACCATCACCGACCCCAATCTCAGTCAACTCTTGCGTAGTCAACGGTGTGAGGTTTGTCGTACACAGCCGCGATATAAAACGTACAACTCAAAACAGCAGAATTTGTTCACCTGGTGAGAAGAAGGGAGAAATGTATTATGGTCAACTAGAAGAAATTCTAGAGTTCGCGTATTCCCAGTTCAGAGTTGTGTTGTTTTGAGTTAAGTGGTTCGACTTATGCAACAAAAGAGGTAGAGTCCAACGTTTTACCACTAGAAACAACATGACACAAATTTTGGCATCTAGCTATGCGTTCGAAGATCAACCTTACATTCTCGCAACACAAGCAAAACAAGTCTTCTACCTTGAAGATCCTGCCAGACGACCACTCCATTGGAAGGTCGTCCAAGAAGTAAATCACAACAGAACCTGGGATGTCATCGTGGTAGAAGACGATGATGATGTGATACATGGCAACAACTCATCCGATCTCGAATTGTCTGCTAATTTAAATGATTTGGAATTTGAAACCTTAAATATCGATGGTGAATCAACGTTAGTTGAGGCACCACCACCACCACTAATCATTCCTGTTGATGACGACGATGATTTTATTGATGATGAAGACGACGATCCTTATGATTTAGCAGCTTTTGATAATGAAGTCGCAAACAATTCTGATGATGAAGTTGAAGTTGCGACTAATGTTGTTTATGATAGTGATTATGATTGTGCAGATTGATCTTAAAATGTAACTTGTAAAACAACACTTATTTTAATGAAATTGTTATGGATTGTTTAAATGTGTATATTTATTTTGAATGTGTATGTATTTGAATGTGTGCATGCTTATGTTAATTTGTTCCCGAATTTTTATATGTTATTCAACTTGTACTTTTACAGATGGCAGCAGCAGTTGCGCGCAGTCATGGTGGTGACGGTGCCGGTGACCCACCACCCTCCCATACTCGTCAGATTGAGAGCGGGTGCCGTGGTGGTAAGAATTTCTAGATATATATATATATATATATATATATATATATATATATATATATATATATATATATATATATATATATATATATATATATATATATATGTATGTATGTATGTATGTATGTATATATATACACATATATCTCTATATATACATATACTAGTTTTCAAAGCCCGCCCGATGGGCGGGCATGACTTGTAATTTTACATTTTAATTTGATCATGTATTGGTAAAGAGACATGCATATATACAATTTAATGCATATATACATTTTAATTTATTTGTTTTTTAGATTAATTTTAGATTTTAATTTAGTCATGTTGTTTGGATAGTATTATGTCACGGAAATTAATTTGTATATACAATTTAATTATATTTACAATATGATTATTGTTAATTTTTTTATTTTTATTTTGGTTGGTTTTGTTGTGTAAATTTAGTTAACGAATAATAAGATATAAAAGAATGGTTTTTTTCTTTTATGCGTTAACAATGGAAATTAGTTGGTCGTTATTAATTATTGAATAGTTAAAAGGTACCATTTTTTTTCTTAAATTCCTTTTGCTTAGAATGGCTATACAAACATCCATGCACAATTTGAACAAAGTCCTTCAAGCAATTTGAGGATATTTGAATCATCAACCTGTCAGCTATATAATTGTAACAGTTTTATAGTAAATAAAATATAGCAAGATAAAGCTAAAAACAATTCATTGTGGAGTAAATTTTACAAAATTTATTAATTAGAAGATTAACAAATTAGGACAATAGGACCCATTTGGCATATAAATGGGTCATTGGGGATCCCATATCCTCGTAAGTGTTCACACAAGGTGATAACAAATCATATTAGTCGTGAACTCACCATTCTCTGTGATATACATCGGTGTATTATTGTATCTGTGCTTGAGATAAGCCACCATCAACATAAAAGTGTATTTTCTCTTAGTTACTCGCATTGTTTTGTTTCTTGCTCGCTTTGCCACATTACCAATTCACTTCGTAGATCGCATCGCTTTGCCATTGTTTGAGTAGTTGATAATGAACTACGTGGGTTATATGTGTTGTGATCTAGACTCATGTTTGTTCTTATCTGTAGGTGAGTCACCTTCTTCTTCTGCATCTTATATCGATAACTTCGGTAGGACCTAATTGGATAGAGTCATTCAATTCCTACCTATCTTTCGAGGCACCGGTATGTGAAGAATAGACCAGCTTTAAGTATGTCACTTCTATTAATTTGTAGGATAGTGCTGCAACTGCTATCTCTTTTGAAAGAAGATGAATGATCCTTAACAACAATATAAATTCTATTTAATCAAAATGCCAGTTTGGTGTAATTAATAGAGTATACCTTCCCCTTTATTTCCTCAATAATGTCACGAACTGTCGGGCGAACCTAATATTGTGAATTACAGGTTGCACTAAAAACAATTCGAGTTAGAGGTGGAACCAGGACTGAACTAAAACTGCTAAACTGAAAATATTAGGATCGAGTACCGGAAAGGATCAAGTATACCGGTCTATTAAAGAATGGCTGTGATTCAGTTTTACGGCTTTGACCCCGAGATCTATACCCTCCTAGATGGGTTGGATAAACGGGTCAATGGAAAACGGGTTTCTTTAACTATATGTGCTATAATTAATGGAAACGGGACATAAAAATGTTAGTGTGTCAATCTTGGGTAAACACAATCCCGATCGATCAGTTTATACAACAAAATATAATCAAAACACTTTGATATACCTATCCAAGATATAACTCATACAGTACTAAAACAATTATACTTGCAACATTAAAAAATGATTCCAAAACATTTAATACAACAAATGATATCAAGAAAATTGACAAGAGTAACTAAGAGATATAACCTTCTGAGTTTGTTGCTTAATGTTACAAAATCGCCCCATATCATGTGGCTGAAGAATTTGCTCAGTTGTAAACATGCTTATACGTTCCAGATACTCTTCATTAATTAACACCATTATCCTTGTAAATCAGAGTCCAACTTCCCGATTGATATCCCTCTTTGGTCATTTAAGTAGTTGCATCACTTTTCGTCTTCACCAATCTCAAAAAATAGATCGTTAAGAAGCTCAGAGGCAGAAGGCCTAACTCATTTCTGTCCGATACACTTTTCAATGAAAGCTTTTAATTCCGGATTATTTACTTGGTTTAAGGCTAGAGGCATCACACCCTTTCTAACTTTGTGGTATATTTGAGCAATATATGTCTACTAACTCATTGTAATTATCTTCGTACAGCTCGGGTGCCATGTATTCTGGTGTCCCTATCACGGAATGAGGCATGTGGCTCTTTCCTACTGCCGATGCTAAACTGAAGTCACCAATCTTAACCTGTTCATGTACATTAGAAGTCAGTAATCGTCTTACCAAACACTCCCGATCCCATATTCAAACCAAACAGACATATAATAAAATGCACAAATAAACTCAAAACTTGAAATCAGAGAGCATATTTACCTTTCCAGTATTCCCATTGATGAAGATGTTGCTACAATTGAGATCTCTATGAATGACGCATGGCTCGTGGGTGTGCAAATAATCCAAGCCTTTTAGAATTTGTCTTGACCACTTCTTTAAGACTTTTAATGTGACACACTTGTGTTTTCTACAGAAACTATAAAGAACTATCAGGTTTTCGTTCCTCAAAGTCTTTAGCAGTTTAATTTATGAATATAGTCTTTTTCTAGCATACTCATCTTCGTCTCCATCAAACGCGTTCAGTTTGATCTGATTCCATGCAATATCTCTACCTTCTTCCATATCAAATCCCCTGTAGTATTTTTCATAGCACCAGAGCCTAAATGTTCAGGGTACCGACCAAATCTTCCTGACAGTCAGAAACATGAGTACTTTCCTTCTTACGTAACATATAAACAGAAAGTACCATAATTCATACGAACAATATAATACTGGTCCAATCTTAGGTTTATTTGTGGATTCACATATAAGCTATTTTCACAATGTTGATTATGTAATTTTAACAAAGAACATGTGTGGTCAAACCTCAAATATTAATATTAAGTGTACCTGCAATAAAGGGACTTCTTCAATTGGAAGTTCTGCTCCAAGATCGCCACGTGCAACCATTGCCTTAAGAAAAAGAACAATATAGGTTAGACGTGGAATTTATGAAGTTAAAATATAGGAGACATTGTGTCAAAGCTTATATAATTGTGGCCAAAACAAATACAAAACTAAAAAGTTCAGAGATATCACCCTGCAACAGAGAATCAAAATGTAAAAAATTGAGCCGAGAAGCTTCAGAAAACAAATCCTATAAATATTAATAGTCTGCAATATACACACCAACTGTAAAATCCTAGCATCTCATGCAATTATGATTAACATAAATAATATACAAATTCTGATGAGTAGAACTTGGTAAAAGCAGGCTACATATTTGGACGTGTTAGAAGCTTTGAGATAAGCAATCCCTACTTTCATGCCGCAATGTTGTTACTGCAAATGTGCCGTGACAAAGCCTCTATTAGCAAATAACAACTACATGGAATAGTTTGATCTGTTTCCTGTGAGGTATCAACATGTGAGTGGAGATGAAAATAATGCATAAATATGATTCATACCAAAAGATGATAATAAGAATATTTTAAAGCATTGAAATTGATCTACATACTCATTGTTAAACTTTTTGGTAAATTAACATGTGGGGATGACTGTATATTGAGATTAGAAAGAAAAAAAAAATACTTGAAGGACATGGTCGATTCGCCCATCCTCAATTCTGATTAACTTCTACAACATTAATTAAAACCTGTTGGCTGCTTGACGATTCAACTGAAGATTGAGCAGGTTACTGAAAGTGCCACACATATGGCTGCTGCATATGCCTGTTCATCTTTCCTCTATTTGGTCGATATTGTCTTGTAGAGTTGGGAATCTGAAACTACACAATTTATCTTAACTCCAAAAGCAAACTTAAAATATCAAGGTAACCCTCACTCACCGCACTAATAAACCATTGCATTAGGTTTTACTTAGGTATTCATTCCAACTGAATCATTGAACTCCAAAAGAAAGGCAATAGGGATGATTGAAAAGCAGGCCTTGTTGGAGGTGCAAATCCGTTACCCCTCTATCCTGGTCTCATAACCATAGGTGGATACATCATCCGTGGTTGTGCATGTGCTGGTGGAATGATACCAGAAGACGTAGAAAAGTAAAAGGAAGGACAATAAGCTCTGGGACCTAGAAGTCCTGGCATACATTGCGTTTGAACTGGTTCCAACTTCAGCACCTCATTTTCTTCTGTCACTTTTGCAAAAGGCGAAAAGAACTGGAAAAAGAATCAGGCAAAGGGTTAATTGCATATCAATTTGATTAATTGAGATAAACAAACTCTCTCTGTCATACCTAATGCATTGAGCTGATATGATGAAAATTCCAAGCATAAAAATAATAGTCAGAGTGTGACCAAAGAAAGCTGCAGACGCAAAGCATGTGTAGATTGTGGCAACTGTCAAGGATAACTTTTTCAAAATCGTATATTCATGTGACAAACAATTATTTAGGATAAGTAAATAATACTGACTAACATTATACCTTAAACAAATGCAAACCGCTTATGGTCTTTCTAGATGATCAATAATATATTTTGAACACTCTTATAAGCTTACCGGCGTATTTAAAGAAAAAATGAAGATAAAATTTTAAAAGTAGTGTAGATCTTGAATGTCCTTCCAAAATATTGAAGCTTTCAGGGACCTGCAACCCAAAGTTAGGCAAGTATTAGGTTTTACCGTAGATGCAAATAAGAGGTTTTACCGTTAAATACTTACTTATTCTTACAATAAGTACTAATGGAGCTTAAAATCAGTTTCTCCAATAAGTACCCTTGATATAAAAGTCTCCTAAATAAGCAAAATCGTCACATAAGACCAATTATCGACTACAACACCTAACTCTTTCTAGACCTGTGGTTTTGCGTTTTGCCTAACAATAAGTATAACCACAGATGACCCAGTCCATTTGTTTCTTTCATATTTTGTATTTTAGACCAAACTTTGACCACCACATGTTCTATTTATGTCATCAGTATACACATTTGAGCAACTTACTGAACCAACAAAAGATTACCAAACTCATTACCTCAGGTGGTGGTGCGCATACCATGTAAAAGCAATGATAACTTCTCTCAAGTCAGACATTTGACACACACATGATCTTTCCAGCGAATAAGTTCCTATAGCAGCACCAGATATCCTTCCTTGTTCGTTGAATTGGATCTCGAAAAAATCACGAAAATGACTGCAAAAATATTAAATTCAGTTAAACAAATTTGGTTAAACAAAAAAAAACACTGAAAGATTACAGATATCTCAAAAAAAACCTACTCATACTACAACATGCAACAGTAAACAACACAAGCAATTTAAACACGGACATGCAATTAGAAAACAAACCCAACATCATAAACTCAAAAAGTCAAAAACTTTAATCAAGGCAAATCTAAAAGTGACAAAACCCAGTGCAGGCTGAAGGCACATACCGCGTCTACTCTAAGTGTAGACCACTGCTGCATAAAGGAAAACAAATCACCATTATAAACAAATTGCTACGCCATAAAGAAGAAAATTTCAAGCTAAATATACATATAGATTACGACCACTATATGTTTTTAAGGAAAAAAGATGATGACAATGGTGATTGTTGAAGAAAAAATGGAATTCAATTTAAATGAGACTAAAACTTACCGTGAATTGAAAAAGACTATTCAAAGCTTCCTACAAAATATTTTAGACAGTACTGTAATCGCACATTAGTGGGGTTATTATAATAATAAAATGTGGTTGATTCAACCATGATCACCATTGCACTTTCACCTTCAACATGCCATTATCTATATACTGGATCAAAACTAATGATGGCTGCCATAAAGCAAGGGGCTAACCGGGTATTAACTCCTCCCGTCCTGCTACGCTTCTTCCTTCCCACTGTAAAGGGAATCAAAGGATACCCGTTTTAAAAGTGATAAACCTGGTGATTTCCATTCAAAAGAGGGTTACATCACTAAAAGCATCTTAGAATAAATCAATTTCAACAGCTTTTAAGCAATACCCACATCACATAATCATCTAAATCGATTCATGAGCATCAGAAACCTATTGAAAGAAAAAAAAACACCATCAGTATAAAAAACAAACATCACCGCACGTTAGGTTTTTTCTGAGAGTAAGGAAGAAGAATGGCGGGGTGTGATGTATATCATGTAGGTGTTCTGATTGTATGATCGTGTATTGTTTTTCATGGGCTTAGGGTTTTTTTAGTCAAATTCTAGTTGGAGGGTTTATAGATTAGAAGTTGCAGAATATATTCCAAAAAAATGTGGTGGTTCAGTGGTTAAGATACCACATAACATCTATAAGGTTATGTGTTCGAATCCCAACAGTGTATTTTTTTTAAATACAAAAAGCACACGAAATTTGTTAAAACATATTGCCAACGTGGACAATACTGATAACATGACTGTAAATCATGATTACATGGCAATGAGGTGGACATATCTTGATTAATCTACATGTAATGCCTCCTGTTATATATAATGTAGAGATATCTCTATATATTATGTTATATGTATACGTACAGATATATATGTATATATACATATATGTGGTATATATACATATATGTGTATACACATATGTGTGTGTGTGTGTATATATATATATACACACACACACATATATATATATATATATATATATATATATATATATATATATATATATATATATATATATATATATATATATATATATATATATATATATATATATATATATCAAAGAAACTTAAACTTGATCATTTGAATTTGGTTACATGTTACTTTATGACGTTTTCACTCACTCCCATTGCAGGATCACAGCGACCCCGCAGAGGAGGTAGGGCCAGGGGGGAGGCAGGGGTAGTGGAGGTCGGGATGGCGGCAGGCCGCTGCGACGCCAAGCCACGAAGAACGTGGCGCTCAAGAAAGCCGTGCAACTTAGCGGCCCGCAGTTTATTGAGTTCGAGACTAATGATCAGGGGACGTATTGTCATGTGGGCAAGCACCAAGGGTGGTTCAGCAATTACGTCGGCGAGCTCATTAGGCAGCTGCCGTTACACTATGACTCCTGGTACAGTATAGAACCGGAGAAGATGGCTCACTTCCTTCCACAGCTCGGTGTCAGTTATTTCATTTTCCTTTTATATTGTTATGTCATCATGTTTATTTATTTAAATGTGCATATTTATTTAAATTTGTTTATTTATTTATATCTCTATATTTAATTATTTGAATGTGTACATTTATTTAAATTTGTTTAAATGTGTATATTTATTTAAATTTGTTTATTTATTTATATCTTTATATTAATTTTAACTATATTTGATTGCAGCGCATGTTTAATTTGGAGCGCCACATGCGCGGATCGGACTGGTAGAACATTCGGACCGGCATCACCGCGTATCTGGCTAAGCGATACGCGGACAACAAATATGACATGAAGCGCGATTACTTTACCAGGCAGGGTGGGGCTCCGAATGTGGAAGCGATCAGAAGAAGACCTCCTCCGAACATGGAGCAGGATGTGTGGGAGAAGCATGAGGAGTTGTACATGTCGGAGAAGGCACAAAAATGATCGGCTGTGAACAAAGAGAAGCGAAAGAAGAACAAGGTTCACAGCCGCCACGATTCGAGATCATTGGCCGCTACTCGACACTAATATGTAAGACACATTTTATTTTTATAAGATTATTTAATTTTAATTATATATTAATTAAAAGTATTTATACTAGATAAAATATATATGGTGTTTGATTTGTCATTTTAATTTGTTTCATCCTATATGCATGTGTATATATAGTTCGAGAACAGCGAGGACCATCAGTACCCGTCCCTCATCCAGAACTTTTTTGACACCCACTGCAAGGATGGTGTTTGGTTGCAGGATGAGGCTCGTGTTCAGTAAGTAAGTATCGTTTTTTTTTTTTTTTTTTTTTTTTTTTTCAAACACGCACTTTAATGATTTATTGAAACATAATCTAGTAATTAACCCGACTAATATATTAATTTTCTCATTTTTTTCAACTACATAGGAAGAGATGGTCAGGCTAAGGGAGCTGAGATCGGATACGCCGACAGGGGTGGCGTACACGGAGGAGGAGATACTTGCCCGGGTACTAAAGGGCAAGCAGCGTGGTCACATAGCCGGCAGGGGCAGGGTGGTACCCGGCTTGAAGAGGCCACGGTTACCACATACCCCGCCTCCCCCGCCTCCACCTCCAGGTATGTACAGTTGGATAATATTAAATGACTCATCTTATGTATTGAAATGGCCGTTTTTAAATTTTGATTATTTCGTTTATAGGTATGGCCGAGATGGACGAGAAGCTTGCTGAAGCGCAAAAGAAGATTGACGAAGCTGACAAGAAGAGCAGAAAAGCTGAGAAGAAGAGCAGAAAAGTTGAGAAGAAAGCGTTGGCAACTCAGAAGCAGCTTGATTTAGTGATGGGTTTTGTCTCGAGCAGCCCGCGATGGCAGGAGTTTATTAGCCAGGTTGGTTCTCGAAGTGAGGCAGGAGGCGGCAGCGGGTGTGACGCGGGAGGGAGTGGCGCAGGCGGGAGCGCGAGTGGCTCAGGCGGGAGCAGGAGTGGCTCTGGCAGCGAGAGTGGCTCTGGCAGCGAGAGTAGCTCAGACGTCGAGAGTGATGATGATGAGGATCGTCGTAGTGATGATATGGATGACGACGAGGGGCCGTAGAGGTATATGTGTTATTTTGTGTTGTTTTTATCTTTGAAACTATATTTTGGCGACCCGAATCTTATTATCTGATGGGTGGTTTTGCAACCTTACAACAGGTTTTACCTCTCAAGGGATCTCAAGAGGCTTACAACCCCACCAGGCAGTGTACCTGACCGATGTAGTATAGTGTAGTGGTAAGTACGGGGGATTGATCGTTCTCCACAGGGAATAGTGTTCGTTAGGTATGAAAAACTACTCTAATAGGTCTAAGGGTGAGAGAAGATTCTTTTTGTATTTTTTATAATTTTATGAAAGCAAGTAAAATCTCGGGTTTGAAAGAGTGGGCAGAATTAGTTGCTAGTCAACTAACCCAAGTTACTACGAATGCAAATAAAATAAAATAACAGAAAATGAAAAGGTGGTAAAACTTATGTGGAGAGAAATGTGTTTATTTATTTTTCCTTACTCCCTAACTATCTTTTACCGGTTGATTAGTGTGTATTAATTGCGTGGATGACGGGTGTATTCCTTAATACCAATCGTGGGGTGGCGTACGTACTTCCCCAACTCTACAAGCTCCTACTTCACTCCTATGTCGAGCCGGCTAGGAAGCTCCTAACATGGGATCACTAGAATTCGCTTGTGCATTAAATACAACCATAAAAACCTTTAGTACGCATTGGTTCATGTTTCTTAAGACGTTCAAGCAAGTTACCGAATAGGAAGTTAGCCAGTTTTCTTAAGCCTAACATAGATAAACAATCATCCAATACAACTAATAACACACTAATAACCAATAATCAATAGCTAGGTTTCATTAGATCTAAGCAAACACAAAGAAAACCTAGCCTAGCATGTTAAACAAAAGACAAGAACAAGATATAATCAAACAACACATAGACATATTGAATGATTAATTGATAACTTATCTTCAATGTAACATGGAAGATCTCAAGGCAAAAAGCCTTGAAAAAGCTGCTAAAATCGTCTTAGGGTTTTCACACACAAAGTTCCCCAATAAGTTCCACACCAATGACAAAAAATTGCAAAATTATATATAGACTTTCAGATCTGACGGCGTCACGTTATGGAGTGTGACGCCGTCACCTCGCCGCTTTTAGGGTTCCCGGATGGCCTTCTTGACGCCGTCCCTCTTTAGCTCTCCAAAATCCGTTCTGGCTTATCAAGGCTTGACGCCGTCGGAATTAGGCGTGACGCCGTCCCTCTTTAACTTATACCGTGACGACCTTGATCATTCCAAAGGGTGACGCCGTCAGAATTCCCATTCAAATTTCTCTGGCTTATCATGAGTAATTTTCATATCCACCTTTTTCTTGCCAAGCCATGACGCCGTCTAGACTAATATCTGACGCCGTCTAAGGTACTTTTTAGCCGATTTTGAGACTTTGTCGTTTTCTTCACTTTTATGCTCCAAAAACGTCCAAAATGCTTCCTTTTCCAGATTTCTTCTCCAAAGTACCTAAAATGACAAAAGGAACGATTTAGGGCAATATTTGATCAAATAAATACGATTTAGGGCTTAAATGACCCCTTAAAAGCGGTACACTTTTCGCTTCATCAAATACCCTTACACTTTAGATTTGCTTGTCCTCAAGCAAATGCGCTTTTATTCTAATCAAAATACAAGTTAGGGGTCATTTAACGCTAATATAAAAGTAATTACAACAAATATTCGTTCCACTTTAATCATAATAAGCACGGAGATTACAAACTAGCACCTCACAAGTAGTGTTTAGATTCTCACATCTCTCAAGTTTCATCAAAATAAATCTCATAAATGAAAACGGATAATATCTCTCACTACCTGTCATAGCAAATAGATTACCATAGGCTTGGGAAAGGATCGAAAACCTCCTCCACTAGGCGTAAGCACCTAAGATAAACTATCAAAGAGGGATTTTAAACGGGTTATAACGTTAGGTGTAGGGATATGATAAACACGGTTTTGTTGGATAAGGGATATTTTACTGGTGGCGAGTTAAAGATCTTGATTAATTACATGTACTATACAATGTTGCTAAGCCAAGACTCGACTCAATCTTAAGCTAAAAACAAAATAACAAAAACATAAAATAAACATAAAATGAAACGGGATGGTAGTCCGTATGTTTTTTCTATTTTTCATTTTCTCATTTTTTCGTATTTTTCTTGATTTTTCGATTTTTTTTTTCTTACACTCTTGCCCTACCATCCAAAATAATACATCATAGGGGCGTTGCATTCCCTTTACACTTGAACTTTTACATAACTTTACAATTAACTAATCTAATGACTCGGATTAAGATAATTGAAAAACTTGGAGTACTTTTAAAATATTTAGCACATATGGGGGGTAATAAATGATGTTCTTCCCCATTACTCCATTACACTAGTACTTTACCCATGAGTCCCAATCGTCCCAAAACAATATGTACAAGGATATGACTCGACTTAGCAACCATGTAATCAATTAGATAATTAACTTGGGTTTTAAACAAATGTTGTAACAATAATGCACTAAAGATGAGTGCATACAAGGTAGGCTAAGGCGATTTGGGTGTACATTTTAGTGGGGTGTAAACAAATTCTTCCTTTAAGTAAAATGCTTAAAGTTAGAAACGAAAAGATAGGCTCTGAGGGGTGTACTAGGGGTATCGTGTACTAAAAATGAGTACAACGCAAAGGGTGTGGGAGAATTACTTGACCAATGTAGCCAAAGTAATTATAACAAAAACACAGGTGTAAAACAATGGGTTAATCCTAATGCCTCTTATCATGTAGTAAATCTAACTACACGAATGTAGTCTCACTTGTGGCCTCGGAATGGTCCTAACGCAAGTTCTAGAATCTAAGTGCTACCGGTACACACATCATAGCATAAATGCTTTTCCTACCAATTCTAGGGGCGAACCTCACATATTTGGGGTGGAAATTTTTTTTAGTGGTACGGTTTTTGTGCTAGTCATATAACTCCTATCCGTGAGACGCTTATTAGAACTAAAGTTTCACTCCTAAATGTTGTAAAATTTTTTAAATTTGGCACTAAAATTGCCCTAACAGGTATTTATCTCAGTTTTATTACACATCTACCATTAAACAAACAAAAATCAAGCGTAATAGCATTCTCTAATCGTACTTTTACCCCCCCTTACACTTAAGATGAACATTATCCCCAATATTCAAATAACAAATGTAAAAGTAAAAAAAAAAAAAAAAAAAAAAAGAATGAAATCAAATACTCCCCTGATTCGCTCGGTGGATAATGAAGTAACATGGTTAAATCTTCTTCCAAGAGAATGTAAAAGCTCCAAGACTAATGCATCACCAAAAGCTTGATCCAACAAACATTTCCTTGTCCAAAATAACCTGTTAAACCTGAGAAAACAAACACGAAAACCTGCATAACATCGGCGGGATAAACTCTATATATAAGGATATAATGCTTGTGGAATGATAATTTTGCAGATTCCTGGAGATTATAAGTTATAGATTTAATAAAAACTTTTTATGAAAACAAAACTTTCAAAAATTTTCAGAAAATTAAACCTGACGCCGTCAGAAATGATCTGACAGAATTCTCATGTTACGTTTCCGGAAAATTTTTGGAAAAACCTATACCTTACTTCCTGGAAATCCTGCAAAACATCATTATGACTCGATACAAGCATTTGACTCAAACAAACACTAATATGTATGTTCATTTATTATTATTATGATTCATGTTTATTTGTGTTCTAATAAACCGATTTGGATTTCCCTTACACTTAACTTTTGCAAAATACCTTTATATGTAGTTAAGACGAAGTTAAAAACAAAATAAAGCATTTTCACAAATTAGTTTTTAACATGAATCAATAATAATAAAATTTAAACATACATACGGAAACAAATAAAATCAAACAAACAAATAAATAAACACACAAAGCAAATAAAACTTGGGTTGCCTCCCAAGAAGCGCTTTTCTTTATTAACAAGTCTTGTAGCTAGACTCAAAGTCACGTACATTACGTGATTCCATCATTCATAATGACGTATCCCTGATAGATATAATCCTTGTTATCAGGGTGGTGGTGTCTCAATCGCCCGACATTCACAGTCACTTCACCTCCTCCCTTGCTGGTCAAGCTCACTACCCTATCTTGGTGTAGACTTTTAATTGTGAATGGTCCGTACCACCAGGGACTTGGTTCATCAGTAGGTGCTTTTGTTTCTGAATTCCTTAGGAGCACTGAGTCTCCTTTTGTAAATTCAACGGGGTTATTGGTCTGCTTATCAGCCTCAATATAATCGTTATTTCCCCCCTTACATTCTCTAATCTCATTTTCATTGTAACTCTTAATCCTTGCCTCCCATGCACGGATTTTCTCTCGAACATCACCACGGATTATATTGGAGTTCGCCTCCATCTTCTTTTGTAGAGCAACATCTCGTACGTGTCGTGGGACCGTTGGGAAGTTTATTGTTTTCTTCCCCTTCTTCATTAGGATGGCACTATTTTCGTAATCGATTTGTGCCCTAGTGGTAGCGAGAAAGGGTGCCCCAAGGATTATTGGCATATTCATATCATTCCTCTCAATAATCGTGAAGTCGACCGGGTACAGGAATCCGGCAACGTTGACCAACACATCTTCTGCAATTCCTAACGAGTACTCATAAGAATGTTTTGCAAAGGAGAGTTTAGTACGGGTGATGGATGGCAGCTTGTCGGTTAACTGGACATAAACGGATAAAGGCATCAAATTTACGTCGAAACCTTGGTCGGCTACCGCATCCAGATACTTGAGTTTTCCAATGCTGCATGGTATTTCGAAGACACCGTAGAATTCCTGCTTTTCCACTAACTTTTGTCTTATGAGGCACTCATACAATTGCCCTCCGGGTAATGTGTCGGATTCATCATCCGGTTCTATTCTCGTGGACTCCTTGTTGGGTAGATGAGTACGTCGATAATTTCTCACCCAATCATTTATGGTCTCCTTGTTTATATCGTGCCTCAAGTAATGCCTCACTTGTTGCGACTTTGGCGGTTCTACCAATTGGCGCTCCTTAGAGGGCGCCTCCTTGCCTTTGTCTGAATCGCAGTTGCAGGCATTGGTGTTTCCATCATTAATTGGGACGAGGTCAATTTTGTTAACTTCCATAGTTATGGATTTCCCTCTCCCATCATTCTCGCCCTCTTGGACGACGGAGATGGCCTTGACAAATTTAGTGTAGGGAACTTCAACGTCATTCCTCACCAACACTTTTTCAGGGGCTTTTGTATTTGTGTATTCTTTCAAAAGGTTCATCATCTCCGCCATCTTCTCTTCCATTTCCTCCTTTTGTTTGTAGACGGCTTCCTCAAATTTTGCCAACCGTTCGGAGTGTTTTGACATGTATTCTCTCATTCGAGCTTCGAATGTTGGACTGAGTTCCTGAGGTGGTGAGTTGGGTTGAGCGTGCTTATGGAAGGGTTTAGCATTTTCCCTACGGGGTGATTCGGACAATGGTATTTGCTTAACGCTTGAGACCGAGTTAATTGTTGCTTTTTGTGGACTTAAGGGTCTCTTTTGCTTTTCCATAAGATATGCAACCCTTTTCTCAAGTTCACTAACGCTTTCCTCAGTGATTTGATTGGCTGTATCTGGCGACGAATATGTCTTGACTGCCGAGCGTACGTCGTGGGAAACTTGCCACAATTCATCATCGTCGGATGCAAGCTCATCAATGATCTCCCATGATTCCTCGGCGCTTTTGTCGCGCAATCTGCCCCCGGCGGCTCGATCGATGGCACGCTTGGTGTGGTAATCAACATGTTCATAGAAGATTTGGATTTGAAGCCAGAGATTTATGCCATGATGAGGGACTTTTTGGAGTAAGTCCTTGAATCGAATCCATGCCCCGTAGAGGGTTTCGCCTCGACGTTGTTCAAACATCAAGATATCCTTCCTTAGCTTGGTAGTTCTTCCCGGTGGGAAAAACTGAGCAAGGAAACGAGTGGTGAGATCATCCCAAGAGGTGATGGATCCTGCGGGTTGACGCTCTAGCCATTGACTAGCTTGGTCCCGCAAAGAGAATTGAAAGAGACGCAGTCGGGTCGTCTCTCGAGTGGCAACATCAAGGTCTATAGAATCAACAATTTTGAGAAAGTCCTTGAGGTGTTGATTAGGATCTTCAGAACGAAGTCCATGGAATGCGCATCCGCTTTGCACCAACCGGATGGTGTCGGATCGCAAGGGAGTGACATTGGCTCCTTGAGTGAGCTCAATGGTGTTTCGATAGAGATGGTGGCTAGGACGAGAGTACTCTCCTAAAGTACGGGCTCTAGGAGGTTGTGGTGGTTGTTGTGGTGGTGGGTTGTTGGGATTAAGGATATTACCACCTTCCATGATGTCGGATGGTAATGGTTACGAACAAAGAAACGAAGAAAAAAGATAGACTAAAGAAAACCTAGAAAAATAAAATAAAAATCTCACTAGAAAGGAATCTAGTGAGTAGACCTATAAAATAAAAATTCAACCTAAACAATAACTATTCCCCGGCAGCGGCGCCAAAAACTTGATGCGTGGTTTTGCAACCTTACAACAGGTTTTTACCTCTCAAGGGATCTCAAGAGGCTTACAACCCCACCAGGCAGTGTACCTGACCGATGTAGTATAGTGTAGTGGTAAGTACGGGGGATTGATCGTTCTCCACAGGGAATAGTGTTCGTTAGGTATGAAAAACTACTCTAATAGGTCTAAGGGTGAGAGAAGATTCTTTTTGTATTTTTTATAATTTTATGAAAGCAAGTAAAATCTCGGGTTTGAAAGAGTGGGCGGAATTAGTTGCTAGTCAACTAACCCAAGTTACTACGAATGCAAATAAAATAAAATAACAGAAAATGAAAAGGTGGTAAAACTTATGTGGAGAGAAATGTGTTTATTTAGATTTCCTTACTCCCTAACTATCTTTTACCGGTTGATTAGTGTGTATTAATTGCGTGGATGACGGGTGTATTCCTTAATACCAATCGTGGGGTGGCGTACGTACTTCCCCAACTCTACAAGCTCCTACTTCACTCCTATGTCGAGCCGGCTAGGAAGCTCCTAACATGGGATCACTAGAATTCGCTTGTGCATTAAATACAACCATAAAAACCTTTAGTACGCATTGGTTCATGTTTCTTAAGACGTTCAAGCAAGTTACCGAATAGGAAGTTAGCCAGTTTTCTTAAGCCTAACATAGATAAACAATCATCCAATACAACTAATAACACACTAATAACCAATAATCAATAGCTAGGTTTCATTAGATCTAAGCAAACACAAAGAAAACCTAGCCTAGCATGTTAAACAAAAGACAAGAACAAGATATAATCAAACAACACATAGACATATTGAATGATTAATTGATAACTTATCTTCAATGTAACATGGAAGATCTCAAGGCAAAAAGCCTTGAAAAAGCTGCTAAAATCGTCTTAGGGTTTTCACACACAAAGTTCCCCAATAAGTTCCACACCAATGACAAAAAATTGCAAAATTATATATAGACTTTCAGATCTGACGGCGTCACGTTATGGAGTGTGACGCCGTCACCTCGCCGCTTTTAGGGTTCCCGGATGGCCTTCTTGACGCCGTCCCTCTTTAGCTCTCCAAAATCCGTTCTGGCTTATCAAGGCTTGACGCCGTCGGAATTAGGCGTGACGCCGTCCCTCTTTAACTTATACCGTGACGACCTTGATCATTCCAAAGGGTGACGCCGTCAGAATTCCCATGCAAATTTCTCTGGCTTATCATGAGTAATTTTCATATCCACCTTTT
>CP139504.1:372588422-372622376 GCA_021014915.2 Artemisia tridentata subsp. tridentata | reverse complement strand
AAATGTTGCTCGGAGTGAGTTGGTCTTTTGTCTTCATTTCCATGTGCTTCGTGTGTCGTTGTATAATAGTCTTTGTTCTTGTTCCTTCATGCTATGTGATCTTCAAAGAATCGTCTTTGTGGATGTTCTTGCCTTCAATCAGTATCTTCATGTGATTGTGACGTCGTGACCTTCAACATACTCATACCTCTTCTCCTTATGCTAACAATCTCCCCATAATATTTCATCATGTGACATATGAACTTGTTCTTGACATCTTGATTAGCCTCTTGACTTTGTTGTTACACTTTGTCTTTGACTTGATCTTTTTGTCTTGAACCTTTTACACTTGAGCTTTGTAGGGGATGTTCTTCATAAGTATGAGAATGCTGAGGTGAAGATGTTTGATGTATCAGATGATGGTGGATGAACGTTCGTCGGTAGCTGCATAAAACAGTTCGCAATAATACATCCAGCTCTTACAGATTTGAACTTTGAGATTGTCAACAGCATAGTGTGAAGACTTTCTCTAATTCAAACCCAGGCCGTTCTGAACCGGATACCCCCGAGAGGGCTTACACGGACACACCGAAGTGCACCCACGATTCAGTGAGTCGCTGGAGATCACCCCACGACTGTAGACCGTTTGAAGCACGTAACCATCATGATGTAAATGGCAATATCCTTGGATCTCATTAAGACTCTTACAACTTGTGTCCTTTTTGGCTAACACAAGTGTATCAAATGGAAGTGTTCCTAACGAGATATTTTGATGAATCTCATGGCTCTAGACTCTATTGTGCGTTTTGGTTTTAAGTCGTCGGAGGCATGGAGCAGAGTGCCACCTTTTCAATATCAACACATCTCGGAATGAGAGGTTGATAGATTATGTAGTGTTCTCCGTGAGAAATGAAACAAATATCTTTTAAGAGATATCTGAGTGGCTAGGAGGGGTGGTGCAGTGCGTCACTGGGTCCATGACGTCTTGTCTTCAATATCAGTATCACCTTAGTGAATACCGATAGCAGATGTATTGACCCGGTTTCTGCCCTAAGTTTTCATGGAGGGCTATTTCTTTTCACCCTTTCATTCAACTTTTCTTTTTAATTCTTCAACCCCTTCTTTCCCTTTCTCATTTACTCCTTTTTTCAATCTTACCTAAGGACTTCTAATTCTAATCTATTGGAATTGTCCTTGGGTAGATCCCTCCGGCTCTGGCGGATCATAGGACGGTTTTCCTAACCTTAGTCACCTTATAACTCCATGACTATCCTAGATTTGCCATAAAACCTTTTGAAAAATCTCTCAAAGTGTTTATGAGAGTTTTATATTTTTGAAATACTCCCCCTTCACATGTGCTCATGCATTTTTAACTAAAATTGCACATGTTGGGTAGAGTTCGCACATTTTGAATTGATCGATTTTCAATGAACATGACCTTCGCGAGACACGCTTACATCACTAGTTAGACTAGCTTGAAATTATTACCCGTCCCGGTCATATTCAATGATCATCTCTCGAATTGGTACATTCTACTCAGACAAGTCCTTTGCGAGACACGTTTACATCAATGGATAACCATCTTGAAATTATTACCCGTCCCGGACAAGTCTTTTCGATAACGGACATTAAGTTTCGTCAATTCGAGGGTTAGAACTGAGTCTGTCTGGAGAGCATACTTTGAGATTCCACGAACTTTGATCACATTTTAATCACGTCCTCTCCCCCTCAAAAATAGCATTGATATTTTTGATATCAACTGATTAAAATGAAAGTGTTTTTGGAGAGAGACGGATTTTTAGCATGAAAATGGAACATTTTGCATTTTTTAATTTTTATACTCCCCCTTAAAGAAAGCATATTATAAAACATTTGAGATTCAAGAGGGAGTTTCTTGAGCACAGAATTTGAGAAAGATTTTGAAAAATCTTGATCATGTGCTCAAGATTCGTTTTGATTTGCCATTAACATTGCGAGTCCTGATCGGAAATAATCAGAAGTCATCAATGTAGCTCGGGTTCCGTACTGAAATGTACGAAAGCCGTAATGAAGAAAGTTTTGAGATCGACATGTTTTAGAAAATGTTTAAATGAACTCTCGCTCAAGCATCTGTACATGCCCGTATCATTGTTGAATGACATTTCTAGGTACGTACAGAATATTGATTATACAAGAGACATGTCGTGAGAAGAATATTTTTGGTTTTTATGTTTTATATTTTTTATGTCTTTTTTGAAAATTTTCTATTTTTATATTTTGTTTTTGTTGGTTTTTCAAATTTTGTATTTTGTTTTTCAAAAATATTTACATGCGAAGCTTCATGAGAAAATATTCAAGAAGATTCGGGAAGACTGGCTAACTCTGCGGGAGTTAGGCTTCGCAAGCCAATTCGACGAACTAAGTTATCAAACCGCTCTTGTGGGAGGGCTTTAGTAAATAGATCGGCGAGTTGGTATTCAGTCCCTACGAAAAATAATTCAACAGTACCCTCTTTGACGTGTTCCTTTATGAAGTGGTAGCGGACTCTAATATGCTTGGTCTTGGAGTGCTGAACTGGATTGCACGAGATGGCTATGGCACTTTTCGAGTCACAATACATAGGTATGTGGTCGAAAGAGTAGCCATAATTTGTGAGTTGTGTCCTCATCCATAGAACTTGGGCACAACACGCAGATAGAGACACATACTCGGCTTCTGCGGTTGAAAGCGCTGTGCAGTCTTGTTTCCTTGATGACCAGCCTACTAGCTTCTCTCCCAAAAATTGTGCTCCTCCGGATGTACTTTTTGCGGTGACTTGACAACCAGCATGATCGGCATCTGCAAAGGGTGTTAGATTGAACTCCGAATCCTTCGGATACCAAAGTCCCATGTTAATGGTTCTTCGAAGGTACCGAAAGATCCGTTTAACCTCTTTGAGGTGAAGTTCGATAGGCCTTGCCTGAAACCGTGCTAAAAAACAAACAGCAAATTGTATATCGAGTCGGCTAGCAGTTAAGTACATGAGAGACCCAATCATGCTCCGATATTTCTTCGGATCAATGGGTTTCCCATATAAGTCAGCACCGATTTTGGGTGAGGTGACCATTGGAGTACCAACAGAGTCACAATTTTCCATTCCATGTTTCTTTAAAATCTCAATTGTATATTTCGCTTGACTAATGAAGATACCATGATGGGATTGATGGATTTGAAGTCCAAGGAAGAATTTTAATTCGCCCATCATAGACATTTCAAATTTACTTTTCATGAGATTTGCAAAAAGTTTTGAACGTTTCGGATTAGTGGACCCAAAGATTATGTCGTCCACATAAATCTGAACAATTAAAATGTCATCATTAAACTTTTTGGTAAACAAGGTCGGGTCAATTGTTCCTTTGGAGAAATGATTTAACAGCAAGAAAGATGAGAGTTCATCGTACCATGCCCTTGGGGCTTGTTTTAGACCATAGATAGCCTTTTTGAGCTTGTAGACGTAGTCGGGATGATCTTTGTCAACGAATCCATCTGGCTGACTCACGTACACCTCTTCCTTCAGAGTTCCATTCAAGAAAGTCGTCTTGATATCCATCTGATAGACCGTGATGTTCTTGTGAGCTGCGTATGCTAAGAAAATCCTGACCGCTTCAAGTCTAGCTACTGGTGCGAATGACTCATCAAAATCGATTCCCTCTTCCTGTCTAAATCCCTTGGCCACGAGACGAGCTTTGTTGCGAATTACAGTCATCTCTTCATCCTTTTTATTCTTCCATATCCACTTAAGATCAATGACAAGTTTGTCCAGAGGTCTCGGCACTAAATCCCAAGTGTCATGAATTCGATATTGGAGAAGTTCTTCCTGCATTGCTTCAATCCATGCATCGTCTGACATTGCTTCCCGAATGTTCTTTGGCTCTTTAAGACTGACTGAGCAGGCGAAGATGCACATATCACAATCGGTTGCAAGTTGTCTTCTTGTCTGTACTGGCCTAGAAGGTTCACCAATGACATGTTCTATTGGATGGTCTTTAGTCCACTTTAACGTTGAAGGGTACCTTGGATCTAACGAATGCGTGTTTGATGGTTCATGTAACCGAGAAGAAGATTCAGCAGATTCCGTAGCAAATGGGTTTTCAAATGGTTCTTCTTCTTCTAACACAGCATCGTTTTGGTATGGTTCTTCTTGATTTGGTGTTGTTTGAGTTTGCTCATCAACTGTTGGTAAAACAATCTCAATTACTGGAGTGGCAGGAGTAGATGTAGATGATATTGACGTGGAGGGAGTTGGTGCTTCAGCTTCAATTGTAGTAGATGCATCTTGGAGTGGTGGTGGTGGTTGTTGTTGAGCGGGTGCAGCGGAACGTTGTTGTGATGTATCTATTGAAGCTCCACCATAATATTCATCATACATAAACTCGAAGAAATTATCCAGTTCTTGATTTGTTGGTTTATCAGTTGTAGTTGACTGAGCTCCTTGTTGTACGAGTTCTGAACTGATATGTCCAGAAGTTTGACTTTGTGGTGTGGGTCCTAATCCGATACGATTAGAAGCCATAGGGTTAAGCGCGGGTTCTAGAGCGAGTCTCTCAGAAGCCATTTGTGAAATCTCATCAAATTTCACGTTCATCGTCTCCATTACTCTTTTCGTTCTTCTATTATACACCCTAAATGCCCTCGAGTTATCAGAATAACCAATGAAGATACCAATATCACCTTTAGCCTTCAGCTTCCCCAGATCCTCTCTGTCATTTGTAGGATAGTACAAAGCGCCAAATACATGAAGATAAGAGATATCGGGTTTCCTGTTGTTCACAAGTTCGTATGGGGTTTTATTGAATCTTGGATGGATAAGGGATCGGTTTTGAGTAAAACAGGCAGTTGAAATAGCATCAGCCCATAAGAATAACGGTGCACTGGAATAGATCAGCATTGTGCGAGCAGCTTCCACAAGAGTTCTGTTTCTTCTTTCAACTACCCCATTTTGCTGTGGAGTTCTAACAGCTGATGTCTGGTGAGTAATTCCAGTTTCTTCAAAATATGTTCGTAACTCCTGATTTGTGAATTCCGTGCCATTGTCAGTTCTTACAATCCTAACTGGAGCTTGAAGTAGAACTTGAATTCGCTTCAGAAAGGTGATGATGATTCCAGGTGCTTCGTCTTTTGATCTCAAAAACCTTACCCATGTATATCTTGAGTAATCATCGACAATCACAAGAATATACTTCTTCCCATTGATACTCTCAACTCGCATTGGGCCACATAAGTCCATGTGCAATAGATGTAACTTATCAACCGAACTGGGAACGGTTTTAGGTTTATAAGTTGCCCTTTTGCTCTTTCCTTGTTCACATGATGGACATAAGTGTTCTTTGGTGTATTTGAATTTAGGGAGACCGGTGACGATGTTGTCTTTGGCAAGCTATGTTATCGTGTCAAAGTTGAGATGGGAAAGGCGTCTATGCCACAACCAGGACTTAGTATCTTCAGCTCTTGTCATAAGACAAATTGGTGATGACGAGGCCATTTGGTTTATGTCGATAGCATAAAGATTGGTGCCACGATTTTCGGTTAAGAGATCATCACCAACCAAGTTCCTAACGAAACATGTATTTCTTCTGAATGCAACCTCTAAATCCGCATCACAAAATTGTCCGACTGAAAACAGGTTGTGTCCCAATCCTTCGACATAGTAAACCCGAGTGATCAAAAAATTCCCAAACTGTAGATCTCCATAACCTAGAATAGCTGCTACATGATCATTTCCAAACCGAACTGTTCCCATGAACTTCCATACAAAGTTGATCAGCAGCTTCAGATTCCCGATCATGTGCTTGGAGCAACCCGAGTCGACGATCCAAAGACATATTTCGATAACCTGCCAATAACAGATGATTGTGCATTTGGAAACCGTTTATCATTTGGTTCCATGGGGTTAGGGATAACAGGAGAAATACAATCATAGACTGTTTTTGCTGGTTCTTCCTTAGCCATTTTTATTCTACCAATTTCTAGACTGAATTCTCTACCCGTTGGAATCCATACGCACATCTTAAGATAGTTCCTAGGCAGCAGACTACTAGTTGTTTTCCTAGACTTTGCAATAAGTCTTTAAATGTATCTAGTCTTAGCTGTATTTTCTGAAGGAACATCTTTCTTAGCAGGCTTATCATTCACATGCACAACATTAGAAACAATATCATCACACACATTTTCAGACAAAGATTTCTTGTTCATTAAACAAACAGGTTCATTACATGCACTAGAAATATTGTCCTTAACATTACATTTAGATGACATAAGTTTCTTCTTGGAAAGCGATAAAATCCTAGGGTGTTCTTCTACTTCTTTCGTTTTATTCTTGGTTTCACTCTTAGAAGCAGGCGCGACTCTATTCCTTGTATTGCTCCTAGGCTTTGGTCTGCTGCTCTTAGAGGTACTTTCTACTCCTGTAGAAGGTAAGGCAAACTCATTAGGATTTATCTTGTTGTCCTTTGAATCAGTGTTAGCTTTCCTAGTCTTTTTTGGGATTTTCCTTAACACTTTTTTCAATCGCCCTATATGTTTTAGATGTATAGGTAGATGCAATAGTGGTACTAATCCTATAAAGTCCAGGTGCTATCACATTTGGTGTTTCGACAACTACTTTCTCTTTTGCTTTTTCTTTGGGCAAGGGTGAAGGAGCAGATTGTGAAATTGACATTTTTGGTTTTGCAATAATTTCTTCACCCTTCCCTTTTTGACATTCAAGCTGAGACTTCAAAAGATCAATTTGTTCTTGCATGTTTTTGTAGGACCGCTCATACGACAATTTGTCATACTTGCATTCTTCCTTTTTCTGATCAAATTGTTTAAAATATGTGACATTTTGTTTTTCAATCTTAGCAAATGCTTTTTCATATTTTGAAACAATTTGGGAAGTCTCAGCTCGAAGTCTTTCATCGTCTTTGACAGAATACATTTGATAAATAATGGACATAATATCAGTTGAAAGAGATTCTTCAGAGAGTGCGTCATTTTGTTTTTCCAAAACTTTGATTTTTTCAATGTTTTCATTGGCTTCAATTACCAAGGATGTGTGGTCCTTGACAAATTTAGTTACTTCTTTGATAATTGCGTTCTCAACATGAATTGCTCTTGCATGTATGCCAGATAAAATGGGAGTAATTTCTGTTTCGAACATCTTTTTCTATTCAGTTTGAAAACTTGAAAACCAATCGTTGATTTTAGTATTAGTTTTGGTTGCCACAACATCTTGAAGCATTTCAACTCTCCTTTTAAGATCGGCCAATAGTATTCTAGCTTCACTTGCGGAAGTGTCGGTAGAGTACATTTGTTAGATGTTAGAAAGGTGTTTTGACACAACTTTGAACTTTGTGGCAGCCACTGGTTTTTTGAAAAACAAAGGTGACTCCTTTTTAACAAGATGAACACCAGCAAGTTTGTTTGCTTCATTATAATCAATTGGTTTGATTTCTCTATTTAATTGTCTCATTTTGTTTCGACTCTCTTTCGTAAGCTCAATCGTTTCATACGAATCATAACAAGTAGGTGGATCATGCACATCATTTATAAGATTACCATTAAATAGCACATTCTGTTTTTGTTGAGCTTTCTTGAAATAACAAGGGTTTTCACAACCGAGAGCCATTTTCTTTCTTGTATATAAAATCGGGTTTTTGTCATTAATTAACATATTAATCGTTTGAGTTGAATGACCCGTTTTTACAAGCAATTCTTCCAACTTTTTAATAGTTTTCTGTTTGTCAAGTACTTCATCAAGAAGTTCATCTTCTCGTTTTGAAAACTTTGTATGCAACTCTTTCTTCTCTTTTTCAAGATCAGAACAAGTTGATTTTTATTTAGAAAGTTGGTTGGTTAATTCAGAAATTTCTGCTTTTAAGGATTTAATTTGCATGTTCAATTTAACATCAAGAGTGTCGTATTTGATTTGCAAATGTTTCTCCCTTGAAACAGAATCACTGTAACCATTTTCAAGTTCTGACAGTCGTTTGTGGTGAAATTCAAAAGCTTTTTCGTTCACCTTGTATCTCTCAAGCTCAGTGGTCAATTTTTCATTAGCGGCCTTAACATCGCTATTGATCTTTTTGACCTTTTCAATTTCAATACCACAATTTTGCAATAATGATTCAAATAAAGCACGTGTTTCCTCTTCATTCTCAGTATGCTGTGACTCGAAGCCTCCATTAGGATCCATATCTGGAGTAGCCAAATTAGTATTACTATAACTTGGGGAGTCCATATATGTATTGAAAATGGGATTAGGAGTCGCAGGATGCTGTTCATTCTGAGGTGACATATCAAACATTTCATTATTGTGACATGTAGTATATGTAGGTACCTCAGATATCACATTAGCATCATAAGCAGGAGGTGTTTCAGAATCCATGTCATATTTAACCTCTTGAAGATTTGCCATGAAGATGCAGTTGGCATCGATATCCTCCAAATCCTCTGCATCATCCATCAGTGCCATGAAATCATTTTCCTCAGCACTTAACTGAAACCCTGCCTTGTCCTTCTGAGCTAAGAGCAAAGCTTTCTGAAGATACTCGGGATCTTTCTTTTTTGGCTTGGAGGGACAGTTTCTTGCCATATGACCAGTACCTTGACAGTTGAAACATTTCAACACATTTCCTTGATTCATATTCCCAACATTCCCAGCAACTTGAGCAGCAACATTCCCAACCTGATTTCCCATATTCTGACCTCTTCTGTTTCCAACAACTTGACCCATCTGATTCTGATTACCCATAAACTGACCCATCTGATTTCCCATATTCTGCCCTTGATTACCCATCTGAGGAGCATATCCCTGTTGATTTCCATATCCTCCAACCATTTGTCCTTGTTGACCCATGTTGAAACCCGGTTGAGCAAACTGCCTGTAGCGAGTATTCGATGAAATCCTTTGATTGTTGTTGGTAGGTGTGGAATAGCGTCCTTGAACAACTTTTGATAGAAGGGTAAATGCTTGAGTCAGTACAGACATGTCATCATTAGGATTGTATGGTGATTCTGGGTAAAATTGTTGTGGAATGACTTGTTGTTCTTGAGGATAGAATTGTTGTTGTGGGAAGATAGCAGTTTGTGGAGAGTATTCATGTGGCATGTAGTTCTGAGTGGGAGTTGATGATGATGTGTTCACTGTAGAAGGTGATGGTGACTGAGCAATTAATGCTAAAGGATCATGTTTTTTGGCAAGCATTTCTTTCCTAACCTCATCTGCCTCTTTCTGGTTTTGTTTCAAGAAATCATACAGTTGATCATAGTTCACTTCATGAAGGTTCTTTGTCTGATTAACAATCGTAACATATCGTCCCCATTCCTCTGGAAGGTTGTTAAGAAACTTGATGTTCTGGACAATCTGTTTTGGTGTTAAATTGTTCCTTATGAGCTCATTCATGATAGTGCAAAACCTTGTGTAGTAGATTTCAATTGGTTCAGCTGGAGTGGATGAAATTTTTTCCCATTCAGTTAGAAGCTTGTTTTCAATGTCATGTTGACCAATTTCAGTTCCATGACATAGCCTCCTAACTCGTTCCCACATATCATAAGCAGTTTCACAGCTGTCAACAGCACAAAAGATCTCTTGTGGTAAACCAAGTTGAATTAGGTGCATGGCTAAGTCATCTGCTTCAATCTGTTTCCAATCCTCTTCTGTGTACTCTTCTTCTTTCTGAGTACGACAAGATGGTGGAACAGGAGGATTTTGATTCGGATCACCAGCTTCTTGAATCTGACGAGGTTTGAAAGGACCATTCTTGATGGAGTTGATCAGAAGTTTGCCTTGTCCATTAGGTTTTGTTTTCAAGTAACGAAGCATACGGCTTGTCCATGGAAGATAACTGCCTTTTTCTAGCATTGGAGGATGGTTTTCAGCACCGGCTGCGTGGATGTCTTGTTGAGTAGTCGTTGTTGTTGTTGAATGGTTAAGATGGTATTGGATCGGTTAAAGAACTAGGATACGGTTGGTTACTGTTCACGAGATTTGTTTGGTTTAAGTCCTTTGTCGTTGTCCTTGAATAGTCGTTGAGAAACTTGATAAACCGAGAAAGTTGATAACTTGTGAGAAACTTGATAATCCTTGAGAAACTTGAGATTTAGAAACTTGATAAGTTCACAAAGTGGATAAACTTCAAACTTGATAAACCCCAAACTTGAAAATTACTCACAAAGTTACAAAGTCACAAACATTTAAAGTCACAAAGTATTAGTCACAAAGCAAAAGCAAACTCGCATTTAACAATTGACTTTTATAATATTATCAAAGCAAACTCACGTTATCAATGAAGAATATTATAATAGTTATGTTTGGATATTGAACACGTCAAAGCAAACAACTTACACGTCTAATAGTAAAACATGCACCACATGCAAAACTCACTTCTCATGCAAATACACGATAGCAGCTACTTAATATAATACTATCAACTTAGTGGTGCAATGTTAGTAGCTAAATACAATAAAAGAGACAAGAACAATCTCCAATATAAAGAAACAACACAAACACAGTAACTTGCTTCGATGAAGTGACTTGCTTCGACAAGAGAGAATGCTTCGAGTAGATCAAGTATGGTTTGACTAAAGTTTGCTTCGACTAACTGAAGTTGCTTCGACTAAATAATGCTTCGACTAAACGATATATGGCTCGACTAAATGAAGTTAAAGTTGTTCGATGATGAAGGTAACTCGTTCGATCAAAAAATGGTTCGATCAAGTGAAATCGTTCGACTAAATCGTTCGACGAAATCGTTCGACGAAATCGTTCGATTAAATCGTTCGATGAAATCGTTCGAAGTAATCGTTCGAAGTAATCGTTCGATGAAATCGTTCGATGAAATCGTTCGATCAGCCGAAGAGAAAGTCTAACTCGACTACTCTTAAATCGTTCGAAGAATGTAAATTGTTCGATCAAAAACGTTCGATGAAATATGGTTGTCGTTCGATGAAGCATAAACATGACAAAATGCAACAGAAATAAACAATGAAACAGATGACAAAAACAAAGACAAAGTCTTAATAAACAAAAAGTAAACAGTAACGTAGTGAAAAAAAACCGAATTTAATCCTAGGCTTTAACTTTTTTATGCTCTTGATACCACTTGTTAATACTAATAAATATCCTAACCAATACAACAACTACTAGGAATGATCAAAGAAATAAGAGTGGAACTTGTAATATTAGCTTCATATAAATCACACACTTAAAGCAATGATACAAACCCTAATGAATACAATACCTTGAGAGCACCTTAAGAACACCAACCTCCCAAATGGTGTAGGGAGGTGCTATTTATAGTATTTGTGAAGTGGATGGGCTTGGACTTGGGTGGGCTATTACATGGGCTTCTTTAATACAATACATAACATATAAGCTTAAGTCCAAGCCCTATTGACTAAATATACTAATTACACAACGACACGATCAATACAATAAATAACGACAATGACCATCGCTTTTTATAAATCCTAACAGTGTTCCCCTCATCACCAGCAAGAAACAATAACTCTTCTTCGTCCAAAGCTGCTCCATTCTCTTGAGCTTGCATCAACAACATCTTATCTTTGAAGTAGTCAGAGTTCTGTGGACGCTTTGGTTGAGTGCAGTTCCTTGCTATGTGTCTTAGTCCACCACAGTTGTAACATTTGATTTGCCTTCCCTGTCCCTGATTAGCATTCCCAACCCTGTTCTGTATGTTACCCCGACCAATGTTCCTTGGATTCACATTCTGCCTTCCCTGAACATTCTGAACCACAACCCTTCCATCTTCCACTGTTGCTTGATTACGTGGATTTGATGAAGTTCGAAGTTGATTGTTGGTTTGAGGGAGTGTTGCTCTGAACTGTTGGACAAGTAAAGAAACTTGGTTGGAGAGATTATCAATCATCTTGTCAGTATGAGAGTATCCTGAGTCCAGTTGGGTGTTTACAGCAGATGGTGGGTGCAAAGATGATTGGACAAATGATGTCTGATTCTGTGATGAAGAAGGATGGTGATAAACTTGATCAAGTGAGGATTGATTGAACGGCTGAACATTTGAGACAAGTGCAAGTGGATCATTAGTTGTCGTTGGATTGATTCTTTCCCTTAATTGACAATCATAGACAACATGCTTTTCATATTGTTGTAAGTAAGCATACAACTGTTCATAATTCGTCTCTCTCAATCCTTTGTTGAGCTTCACGGCTGTGAAAAATCTATCCCACTCGGGTGACATGTTGTTCACAAACTTAGAATTGAGCTGGATATTTGGCATTGTTATCCTGATGATCCTCATGTCATTCACAAGCTTGTGAAATCTCACATAATAGTCAGTGATGTTTTCACCAGGATTCATCTTGAAGTGCTCAAACTCCTCATACAACTGAGATTCACGATCTTCTTTGGTCAGTTCAGATCCAGCCAGAAGCATTTTAACATTGTCCCAAACAGCTTTGGCTTCAGTATTGAAGTTGATAAGCTTGTAAACGTCTTTGGGAAGTCCTTGAATCACAATGTTAGAAGCTCTAATGTCTGCATCATAACGCTTCTTCTCCTCCTCATTAAGATCGTTGTAATTACGTGGCCTGTCGATTCCAAGAGTGACAATTCCATCCTCAGCGGTAGTGACAACATCTCTAGTGGTGCCCATTTGAAAAGGTCCTTCATCAATGGATTTAAGAATGTTAACACCATTCTCTTTTCCCAAGCAATAAAGTCGTATTCTTTGTGCCCATGATTCATAATCCGTCCTATCAAGCATAGGAGGGCAGGTATCGGACCCGGCAGCTTGAATGTCATCAGAAGAAGTGCTTGCCATGAAGTTAATAAGCAAGGGATTTTACAATTCTATGATTTAAACCGAGAAATAGAATCTTTCGCGGGATTTTACAAAAATCAAGAATAAACCGTGATATGATTACTTGAATGTGTTATGATGAGAGTTTGGATCGATAATGATTAGTGATTGTATGTTAAGATGAATGATTGTTTGTTAGTTTAGGTGAATTGTTGTTAAGTTGTGATTGGGTTTGGTTGTATTGAGTTTACTTGGTGATATGAACAAGTCAAAGTCAAGAGTCAAATTGCAATGTAGAGACTTGAGCAAATCACAATGAAGAAATAAGAGCAAATCGCAGTGAAGAATCTGAGGCAAATCTCAATGGGAATTTGGGGCAAATCGCAATGAAGCAACTAGTCAAATCTCAATGCTCAAATCGCAACACTTTTCAAACCGCAATACAAGAGCAAATCGCAAGAGTTTCAAATCGCAGGCTTCAAACCGCAAAGACTTCAAATCGCAACGATTTCAAATCGCAGGCTTCAAACAGCAAACCTCAAGTCGCAAGCATCAAATCGCAAACCGCAACCAGACAAAAATGTCCCTTTCTTGCGATTTGTCTTCTTTCCCTTTTTAGTTAAATGCCAAATCGCAGGACAAGAAGAACACCAAATCGCAACTTAGAATTTCCAGCCCAACTCAAATCGCAACCACGAAAATATTACCGAGACTCAAATCGCAACTAAGAATAATCTTCAAAACACAAACTAAAGTCACCAAATCAATCGTAGGATACTAGGAAATGATGTAAGAGATCGTAGTGAACACAAAAGTACAAGATTATGCCAACAAACACCACAAACACTTCACAACTCGTGGGTTGTTTAGTGTTTTGAGTTCGAACCAAAGAAAAAAAAAACAAGAAGGATCGAATGAAAAGAAAACCAAAGAAATAATCACACTCGAATTCAACCACTAATCAACCATGGCACTTGATACCAATTGTAGAGTTATCATAATCATAACACAAGAGAACTTTGATGTTTAAGGTTAAATTCTAGAGAGAGAAAGTGGGAGCCTTTTAGAGAGAGAGAATGATAAGTATTAGATTGAAAGTAATGAAAGATCCAACCCCTTCCCTTGGTGGGAAAGGGGTATATATACAAACTCTAAACCACCCCTACACGGGCTATGGAACGGGCTTACAGTGGGTAAAGTCCCGACCCGACTCCATGATGATACGATAACTAAACTAAAACTAATAAGCCTATGAGCTACTTAAATGCTAAATAGATACTCGGGGTGACCGAATCTTTCACGTGAATATTTATATTCCTAACATACACAATCGCGACGAGAATTAAATTATCTATCTATAGATATGCAATTCTTTATACTTTTGACGAACTTTCTTTTTTCAAAATTTCCGCCCAAAAAATCACATGTGATTTGTAAAAATCATATATGATTTGGCAAAATCACATGTGATTTAAAATCAAATCACATGTGATTTTTACAAATCATATATGATTTTTACAAATCACGTGTGATTTTTCTATGCGGAAATTTTGAGAAAAAAAAATCGTCGAAAGTATATAGAAATGCATAGAAAGATAATTTAATTCTCGTCGCGATGGTATAATTTTTTTCACGTAACGATTAATGGTTTGCGAGATATTTAATTTTTAAAAAATGGGTGAAAGTTTATTTTTTTTTTTTGATAAAAAAATGAATGGTTAAGATTGATTCATTGGATATATGACAAATATGAGATCTATATTGAACTTGTGCCGTGTTTTATAACGCCAACTTTTTAAGAGAAGGTGTTTTTTTATTTAACTTATAGGTTTTGTGTTATAAAAAAAAGAGGTGACACCATTTTTTTGTTATAAAAAAAAGAGGTGACACCATTTTTTCTTATAACACCAGTCTTATAACGCGAGGATACCTGATGTTCTAAATATTGTTCAAATTTAACTCATAAATATTGATGTTAATATATCAATTTAACCACATTTAATCACATTTAACCACATTTTAGAAATTTAACTACATTTTAGAAATGAGTTTTTTCTAGCTCCTTGCTAGCTTTTATAAAAGTTGTCGTTCAAAAAAAAATGTCGGTGTATCATTTAAACGTCGTCACGATGAATATTTTAGGTATTTGGATAGTATGCGCATCGATTGGATTTAAATTTTTGTACCCCCAGTTACGCTTTTGCTAACATGTGCCTATTCGGCACATGTTTTTTTATCTTTTTTTAATGGCAAGTAGGTAATCATGGTTTTTAATCTTTTGGCCGACTAATTCACGGGGTTTAAACTCACCGCAACACAAATTCAAACCGGATAAAGCCCTCCCTTTTTAAGAGATTGACGTGACCACTTCAGGGTTGTTTACATCTAGCAGGAACTATACCCAGGACCTCACACGTTTTAGTAGGGGAAATGATATTTACACATAGAGTTTTACTTGGTACACATAAATTTAATGCATGAGGACAAACATTCAATGCACTAAATTATGTGTGCATAGTAAAACTCTATGTGTAAATATCATTTCCCTTTAGTAGTATTAGTCGCAAGTTCTTTACCATAATTAAGTCACCCTTTAGTAGTTATATCCATTATACCTATATTACATTTGTTGGGATCTTTGTGGCAACCCCAACCATGCACACTGTAGAAACCATTTAGCCCGGGTCGGGTCGGGCGGGTCGGGTCGGGTCGGTGCGGGTCGGATGAACAGTAGCACAGTGTACTGTAGCTACAGTAATTTTTTTTTTTTTTTTTTTTATTTTTATTATTTTTTTTTTTTTTTAATTATTTTAGAAACTTGAATAAAAAAAATCCCGCGGCAACGCGCGGGCGCACCACCTCGTTGGACACATGTTTAGCCACATATAAAAGGAACGTCTGAGTGCATTCAATTAAAAAAATATTTAATATTAGCAATTAAATATTTTTTAAATATTTATTTAACGTTATTTTTTTTATATAAAAGTAAATTTTGTGCTCATTAACTACACATTAACGTGTACTACTTGGTAACAAAACCCTTTATAATAACTCATAATATATATATTTCCAAATACGCTTCAACTCACAAACTATGCTTATGCTTATACAAATGCATAAAATCTATAGCAAACGATTACTATCAATATCAGTCTTTATGAATAACACATCAAACATACTAAAAGAATCAATTACATCTTAAAAGGTCTAAGGGTTAAAGTTACGGTATAAAGTTACGGCAAATAAAAGGTCTAAGGGTTAAAATAGACAACAAAGTTAATTAAAAGGTTAATTTTCTAAAAAATAGCAAAAAATTACCACCCACCGACGTTAAAGAGTATATATATATATATATATATATATATTTAAGAATAAGGTTTGCAAAGTATGGCCGTTTGGTTTGTTGCTAGGAATCACAATGGGTATCGGATTTGATATGGATTTAAAGAAATAAAAATTGAATGATAGTATTAATGTTGTTTGTTTTATAAAATGTAATTGGGAATCGGTGTTTATTTAATTTTATTATATAGTAACGAGGGCCCACTTAATTATATTATAAAATTTAATTTAATAGTTTAATATTAAATTAATATATAATAATATTATTTTTTTTGTTTAAAAATCATGTGGATATACGTGTCCTCATATCAGTAAAATTTGATTAATGGGTTGTTGACTTTTAATGGCCTAATGTCAGTAAACCATAGAATTGTCAGAAAAACAATGGATATACATGACTTTCGTTGAAACCCTCATTTGATGGTATTAAATACTGTTTCTTAACCCATTACCTCAAACCAAACAATTTATATTTCTCTCAAACCATTCCTTGAATCCAAATACCTCAAACCAAACGGCCCCTATATTTAAGAATAAGGTTTGCAAAGTATAAACCATAACAAACTTGCTTGCATTCCACGATCTCTCATATCGATTTTTAGATTTGTATTATCGATCTTATAATGGCTCTTAAAGGAACAAGAAAGCGTTCCGACTTGGAGTCTGATGATGAAAAAACTAGTGCTGAGAATGGTGGTTATGTGAATGTCAAAAGAGACTATTCTGATGATGATTCTGAGTATGCTGAAGAAGAGCGCATGGAGAAAAGACGTCGTTATGCGAATGATGATTATATTGATGATGAGGCTGAGTATGGTCCATACTGGGACGAAGAGTATGGTAACAAGGGTGTTTTTGTCGAAGAGGGTAGCTGTGACGAAAAAGGTTGTAATGTGACTGGTGATGAGGCTGACGACTTGGACGAAGAGTCTAGTGGTGATCAGAAGGCTCGTTATGTTGACGAAGACGAAGACGAAGACGAAGAGTGTAGTTATTGTTTGATAGTAGTATTATATAAGGTTGTATAGTTATAATAATATTACTTACAAGAGTATGTTAGGGTTTAAATTAAATGGTTTTGTCACGTTTAATTTGATGAATTTATGTTGCAATGTGAGTGATATGGAAGACATAGTCTTAATGCATGTATCTCTTTATTTTCTCCTAAATTGTTTCCTCCATGATTCCATGTATATAAATAAAGGATCCATCTACAACAAAAACATACAACTAGATTACTTCTGTTAAACCATACTCCAAAGTCTTCTACTACCGCTTTGTATTGTTTAGACCATCGTTTTGTCATGGCCTGATTTGGTAATTTTCAAAATGGTTCATCTCTTTTTATATCGGTGTTTGTGATTGCAACATTGAAGCAACTTTGTAAGTTACTCTATTACATATTTTGTGTTAGATGCGATGGTTATAAGAAAACTGAGTAACAGTACCGCACAGGTTCTTGCATTTTCATCTCTACTAAGCAACAAAACACTTGTTCAGGAGCATTCAGTAATGATCAGGATGTATTACATGGGTACATTAGAGAAGTTGACACTTTGAACACATGTAATACTAGTGCGAAAATGTGACATACACATAACTCGTCTGAACTGTAGACTCTAAATTAATTATATCATTTATAAGTCCCAAAAATCTAAATAACAAACAATACATTTACAGTCTAAAACATGTTTTAAAAACTAAGGTGATTCCGATGTAAGAGAAATATATAAGTATTTCCTGTGGCCTGTAGGCATGCTCTTTACCGCTCCATCAACACTTCTTTGACCAAAAAACCATGGATCTATTATACAATTTTATAACTTAATTAATGATATAGTCGTTAGGCCGAGGGGGAGGGTTAGGAGGAGCTGCTGCAACTGCTTGCCGACGTTGTCGTTCACGAAGGTAAAGGACTGTCAAGAGGCAGACAAAGAGGGTGAGAATCGTTGCATTTCCTTCCTCCATCACTACAGTTTTTATCCATTCGTCTACTTTTGGGTATACACTCGGTAGTGAATCTATTATATCAACCTGTAACAAAAACCGTGTTGAGATATACAAGTTGTGTTGTTCTAATATATGGATGCAACAACTACTTAAGCTACATACAATAGCCGGCTGGTAATCTATATATTCTGCATCAAGTCAGCCAATCAACAGAGGACAAAAGCGACATTCCTAAAAGAAAAGAAACTCACCAGGAAACTGTTGGCGTAGTTTCTTCGTACCCACAAGCTAGCAAGGGCCAGCGTTACAGGCAATTTTGCAGCAGAATCGATTTCAAGAGCTTGATCATAGTAACGCTTGGCAAGATGGAGATCCAAAGGAAGTCCTTGCCCATGCTCATGCATGTATCCCAAGTTAAACATAGCTTCAGCATTTGACTGGGATTTCGCATGCATATAAGCATCTGCTGCACGATCATAATCTCTTTCAGTACCCTATACAAAGCCAAGGAAATAAGTGGTCAAAGGTCAAAACCATATATAAATGTAAAGGTAGCAATTTCAACCCATTTACTTATAACTGGGTCAATTCGGCTATGTTTTATAAATTTTATTGCAAACAGGTCGAATGGGACTTCTACGTAATTTTCCTGATTAATATTTGTTTTACTCAAAGATATATATACATATTGTTTTCATAGTCACAATAATTCAATATTCGTAATTATTAAAGATGACGCTGAACATGGACGAAAAAGAGTTTCAGGTTACCCCAACCTGATCCAGCCCATTTGCATCTGGCACAAAAATGCTTATACCCCTTTTGACCTGTTACCCAGCACCCCCGAGGCCCCGACACGCCCGTCTAGAGACTTCTATAAAAATTTCCTCATTAAAGAACAAGTACAGATAAACTCCCTGAAAGTACATACCCGGCCGTAATAGTACGCGTCTCCAATTAGTAAGGCCGCGTGCTCATTACCCTGCTCAGAAGCTTGCCACCATAAGGAATGTGCACGCTGATGCCTTTCTGAATCAGTGCATGGCCCTGATTCACCCATACACATGCTCTCTTCACCAAACTTGTCAAGAATCCAGGCAGCGTTACTTTGTGCTACCTCATATCCTAACTCTGCCATCCTTGAGTACAATAAGAATGCCTTTCCTATCTCACCTTTTAGGTATGATTCTAATGCCCATCTTGATAAAGAATTCCAAGGCCCCCTTTCTGCAACCAGTTTGTACAATGATGTTGCCTGAAACGAATCAAAACCAGAAACTTAATAGATGTATCATTCCAAAAATGTTTTATAACTCTATCTCTGATAAATTACGCAGAGCACAAAATCTTTATAGAGAATACAAGTTGATGAATAGTCCATCTTGAAGTCGTGCAATGAAGATAGATATACTTATTTTGAAGAGAGAGTACGAAAAAATGGGTAGAGGAGATAAAATCATTCTCGAGTCATGCCATCAAAGTTGAATAAGCACTGATGAGACGAGAATCTATTCTACTATGAAATGTATTACAATTATGGGGTGCGTATAATGGCTGTTTTAGGGATGATATGGCCAGTTGTACTCTTCATAAGGCAGGTGCAAATTACATTGGAGTAAAAAAGAGAATATATGAACAAATGAATGTATAGCATGACGGAACACATACCATCGGAATATTCTTCTTTAGCCCTATACCAGTGTGGAACATCTTTGCCAGCTGATAAAATGCTTTTGGTTGACCAGCATTAGCGGCTACGATGAAACACTTGCAAGCAAGCTTCACATCTTTCTTCACACCAATTCCTTTAAGAAACATTACACCCAAGTTGTAATGACCACCAGCTTCCTCATTTTCAGCAGCCTTTTCAAAGTATTCTTTTGCCTGCAATGAAAATCATAAGAACTAAATCAATAACCTTGGCTATTATAAATTTATAGTATCAAGAAGTCATCCTAAAAATTATGAGCAATAAGAAACAAGTAACGGAAAAATACAAGTAGCAGCAGCAGTCAAATGTAGGACTGCAAAATACACTATAACTGTGATTGATGTAAGAGAGAAAAAGAATGTAATACTCCTACGAAAGGAACTTTATGTCCTCGACCACAAGTGTGCATTCTTTTGGTTGCCATACACCAACTGTCCTAGTTCAGCTTGTTTTAAATTCTACAACTGTGTCTATGGTCTATAAAACTGTAACTTTGTCCAAAGATAAGGGCTTTTCAATATGGCATTTGGATGCCAACATAAAAATATTAAATATATGGTTTAAAACTTTGTTGATGATATACTTTACCCAAAATACTAAATTTTCTAAGTGCCAACTACTCTAGCATACATTGCACCATGTTCAATATGTTGGAAGTAATGGACAGAAAAAAGGAGATCCAGGTTAGGAATAAAAAAAAGATATGCATCACTAACAGCCATAATAGTAAGCCCTGTACCCCTAAAATTGGTTAGGCTAAAAGTGACATTCATCATAAACTGATAAAGGCATGTTACTAGGTTGATGGTGAAAGAAATGGATACTCTAAATGGAATAGAGATAGGAAGATAAATTACAATAGGTGCAACAAAACTAATTTGACCTATATGGGAAACGATTCACATCTTATTAGAGCAAACAAGAAACATAACATATTGATACTGAGTTTCAGCAAACTTACTTTAGTGTAGTTCTTCTGTTCTACTCCATAACCCTTGACATATAAATATCCCATCCCATTGTAAGCCGAATAAAGTTGCTGTTTGGAAGCAAGGGTGAGCCATTCAAATGCCTTTGTGTAGTTTCGAGTAACTCCAGCAACTCTTGCATAAATCTCTCCAAGAAGCTCCATAGACCTAGGTTCACCCTTGTCCACAGCCTTCGAAAACCATGACAATGCCTTGGCGTGATCACGTCTAACCCCTCTTAGTCCAAAGTAGTAGAATATACCAATCTTATACATAGCTACAGAGTTTCCTTTCTGTGCCTGGTACTCCAAGATCTGGAAGTCCTCGTCGTCCTCCCCTCTAGATTTCCTGAGAGCCTCTTTGTTCTCCTCTGCGCCATTATGAATTCTAACTGGTTCAATCACCGGGGAGTCTTTTGAGATCAAAAAACTATTCACAGCTGCTTCAGCTAGTTCAGCATACAAAACGACTGCTTTTTCGTATAGCTGCAACAAACGAACTCAATCATTCATCCAAACACATAAATCTGAAGCACATTATAGCAACTCACATGTCATAAACCATCTTACAACACCAAGTTCCTCAGAATCTTACACATTCACAGAATTCGTACACATGTCTATAGATGAAAATTACACAGAAAGCAAATGCATCCCCTATCAAATGTCAAACATCCTAATTCACTACTAGAAACTTAAAAGTAGCAGACAGTGCAGCAAAGTCAACTCCCTTTATTCCACAGAATATAACAGCAAATCTATATGAACAATTCACCACTAAAACCTTTAGCTTGCAACCTCACGATAACACGTATAAGCAAGTATTTGCATTGCATATCGCCAAAATTAACACTAAAATGAAACTCGAGCACTCATCCAAACACAGAAAACCGAAGGTACTACCATATTAACTGATATATCATCACGCAACTATACACTGGCAATACTTATATACTATCTAAACACTAAACCAAAGTACTTCATAATCCACACATTCACATTAAATCAAGCACATGTCTACACATCAAATACACACGATAACCACACTAATCACCCATCACAGATCCATAATTCTAGCACAGCACAATTAAATCACAGATAGACTGCTTCCTGACGAGAATACATATAACATTATAATTAAACACATGTATGCAGATCCATAATTCTAGCTCACCACAACTAAACAACACACAGATAGTCTGTGTGTGTAAATGGCCATACTACCCCCTGTCGAGCTAATTATGATTAGATATTGCTGCAACAACTCAACAATTCTGGTTCACAACAATATATATTATAGTACCTCATTCCGCAAATATGTATACTAACTTATATATTTGCACACGCTAATAACTACCTACTACATTTTTCTCTAGTAGTAATTAACTGTTACGACATTTTACATTTCTACGCGCCAATAATTATGAACACAATGCAGACATATGCAAGTACAAATATAATACGCGCGTTTTAAGTAGAGTTAATATAAACTACCTCCTGGCGGGAATACGTGTACGCAATGGCGAGCTTCGACTGCATATTCCCGGCCTCCGCGGCAAAATAATGATACATAAACGCCTTTGCACCATTCCTCTCCTTACCAATCCCCAAACCATAACAAAACCCTAACAAACTCAGCGCGTGACCTCCACGCGCCTCCTCAATCTCCCTCACAACATCCTCCATCACCACCTTAACCTTATTACTCTCACCTACTCCTCCTCCTCCTCCTCCACCACTCGTCACCGCTTCAACCATCTCACCTACACTCTTGTAATAGCTCTTCAAGCTGACGTCATCGATGACGTCATCGTCGTCGTTAGGTTCGAAAATAGGTCGCCATGAGCCTGGATCTAGATCGTCGTCTGACGTGGGGGAGGATTCGTTGAACTCGTCCCAGTCAGCGACGGTTGAGGAGGAGGATTCGTCGGAGGAGGATTCGTCCGGTGAGGATGATGATGATGATGGAGTGTCTTTTAAGTCTTCGTTTGAGAGGACTAGGACGAATGGACGGGCGGTTACGGATACCGTTACGGTGGTGATTGCGATGAGGAACGTGAGAAAGTGTATAATCCGGTGGCCGGAGTACGGTGGTTTACGGTGAGTTTGCATTTTTTTTTCCGGTGAGGTTGTTGGTTGTTAGGTTTTGGTAGAGTTAGTTATGGAAAATATATTCCGGTGAATTAAAATAAAGGTTAAGTTTGCCATGTCACCTACGCCAATCACATTTTGCCACGTCGGCACAACCATTTCATGTCATTAACTTATTTATCACTTGTTTAATACTACTGTCCTCAAGTAAAAATTTTAAAGAATGAAAAGGGATAAGATAGCAAGGGCAAAATAAAGAATGAGACTATCAAAAAAGTGATTAGTGGTTAGTTTTATTGTTAAGTTACAAGGAAAGGATAGAAAGCTACATAAATTACCAATATACTCTCAAAACATAATTTACTCACCACATTTGTTTTATGCAGTCATCAACCTTAATAACCACATTTATATTATGCAGTCATCAACCTTAATAATTATACTATGCGGTCATCAACCTTAATAATTATACGATTCAACAAAGTTCTTATTTTTTGCCATATTAGACACACAATTTGTTTTATATAGCTCACATCTTTCTCCACTAATATTTCAACAAATCTATTACCTGCTCCTAGTACATGTGATACAAACACAGCAACAACGTTTAATTGTTTGGTATTTTGAGAATTTAACGTTTAACTGAAAAATTTACAAGTGACAGCCACGTCATAGTCAGCTTGACACAACTTAACTTATAAGAGCCTTAGGGGTGTGGTGATACACCAAAACTAATCATTTGAGGCCCACGGGGTGCCACATCACTTTAACAAATCTCCCTTTACAACCCCCTTATTGTGAACGGTGTGTACAAGGAAAGATTCCTTCCTTTAGGGAAAGCCACACCATATGTGGCGGGAAGAATGACAAGCCCAAAATATTTTTCGCTAGCGGCAGTATACTCCAGCAAGTGTTGAAGGAGAGAGAAATTACTTTTTAATTTGTTGTGAGTGTGTATTTTGTGGGGATATGTTTTAGGGGTATTTTTAAATGATAAAAAATAAAAATAAAAATTAATAGAAGAGAGAGAAGGTGACTTAATGGTTGAGTGAAAGTTGAAGGAAAATGGTTTGAAGAGAGAAAAATGTGATGTGTAGCTGATGTGGCGAGGGAATACTTCTCACTACACCCTCCACCCTTATCACAACTAACTTCAACTTACTCATTTGAGGCCCACCACTTACAACTTTATTTTTTTTATTCAAATTTCCAAATAAACTAAATTCATTTCATTAAAAATAAAAATACAATACATCATATTAAAAAACATACGAAACATAAAATAAAGATACGACATTACAAGTTTAAAAAAAATTACAAGTTTTATAAAACATTACAAGTTATAAAACATTACAAGTAATAAAACATTACAAGTTATAAAACATTCATAAATATATAAACATTTACAAGTTATTCAATTCGATGTTTAATGTATTTTCAATTCGATATTTAATGTATTTTCAATTCCTAGTTTAAAAAACATTACAAGTTTTATAAAACATTACAAGTTATAAAACATTCCTAAATATTTAAACGTTTACAAGTTTAGAAAGAAAAAAAGAAAGAAAGAAAGAAAGAAAGACTGAAAAAAGGACGGGATTTACCCTCGTCGTGCAGACGAAGAAGGGGATTATGGCAACGGGTGGCGAAGGGCAACGAGGTTGCCAGCGTGGAACGGCGAACGACGAAGAGGACCACACCCAAGGCTCTAATATGCATGTGAGGTAGTAACTATCGATTACGAGGCCACAATCGTATACGAAAATATATAAACAATTGAAGGATATAATATTATCTTGAAAAATGTCTACAAAGATTATCACTGCTTTTCTTCAATAACGAGGTTCGCAATGTACCCTCCAAACAAAGATTTATACATGTCCAATAAAATGAGGATATAATAGTAATTTAACAAAGGCCCATATTGTTAGTTACCCACTTTCCCTCCTGATCCCCTCATTTTTGGAAGGAATACATATACATACAAACACCCATACATTCCCTCCCTCCCCCTTCCCGTATCTTACCTTTCACTCTTAAAAAAAACTTAAGAACTCCATTTTTTAAAATTCCCCTTCCCATCCCTTACCTTGCCATTAAAAAAAAAAAAACAAAAAAAAAAAAACCCTCAAGAACAGAGCAAGTAACCAATGTATTCACACGAGGTCAAGAGTTCAAATCTCGTTAGTTATACACTTTGAGGTGGTCTGATAAGATTTGGAAACAATCATATGATATTCCGATTAAGTAGCATACATTCGAGTCAAAAGACTTGCTCTTCTCTGATAACCTAAACAGAAAAAACATCTAGTCTATATTTATCTATAAAACATTTTCTATATTTTCTTTAAAAAACGTAAGATTTTCATATATATAATTAAGTAAATGCTACTAACTAAACATCATGTACAACAACATATTCAATCATCAATTTTTTTACTCTTTCATTAAATGTAAAAAAAATACTTCCTCGATAAAAGGTACATTTTATTATCCATATTATAAAAACTAATCAAATACAAATGCTTCATACAATTAATATAACACTTGATACAAACGATATGGTACAAACCAACCATAGTTTTATAATTTTATAATCATTTAGTTTAATCAAATGGTAATGACCATCTAACTAACTTGATGTATTACACTATTTAGTTACAAATTTGTGTTTATCTTAACTTTCTTTTTATTGTTGTATATGTCATCTTTTTCATTTTTATGTTTTCTTTTTATCAAACTCCTCTTGTTACATTTATCATTATAAAAAACTAGATGGCAGGCCCGCCCCGATGGGGCGGCTAACGTCACTATGAGTGTCGACTAAATTTGTTCGGTTGAGAGTGTGTAATTGTAAACATTTTTATATCTTGAAAGTTAATGTATAATGATTCACAAAGAATGAGATAAGAAAAAAAGAACTCAAATTTGAATGATTATTTATTTATATTATAATATTAAATGAGTTTAACAATTACTATCATTTTTACATACACACGTTCTTTTTTTTACCAATCTTCTATGTTTATCATTTTTAGCAACTCATTATGTCTCCTAAAGTGTAATTAAATGTGTATATGTCCGATAACAGTTTATATGATAGCTTGACAAAGTGTGAACATAATAATATATTGATCCAAATTAATGTGTATAGGTTGGTTAACACTTTATGTGCATAATATATACATGATAGTTTGATAAAAGCCCAATAACAATAAACATATAAAAAACCTAATCCTCATTTCACCACACATGTAACCCTAATCTTATCTCTCAATCCTAACGATCCCTAAATTTTCTTTCAAAAATCAGTGCCAGATGAAGTTTACAAAGATGGAATTTATAGTTTTATCGGTATTGTTATGCCCTCCGAATGCATATTTCGACTTAGCTTTGATTCAAGATAATGGTATTTATAAATCTTTTGAAACTAATTTTAGTTTGCTAATAATGTAACAAATCTATTAGGTGGCTGTAATTGGAGGATTATGACATCAGGTTTAATTATTGTGTAAATTTTATATGTTTACATATTTTTTAAATGAGGAATTACAAATAAGGATCTAAATTACAAACTTCTAAAGATGAAGGTGTGTATAATGCAAATTAACAAAATATGTGTTATTATGACTGAAATTTGATAGACATAAAGCCTGGTTGTAGTTAAGTCATCTGCATACTTATTAAAAATACAACTTATTATATCAAATCAAAACCATTGGAAAAATGCATAGCTGATACAGAAGTCATCTTCAATAAGGTATTTCGTTTGTTCTTACATTTGTTTTTTTTATTATGTTTACTGAAAAGTTTATGTATAGGTTAGTGTGATTAGGTAGCGATGGATGATCTTTTGATTTAAAGTTATATAATCAGTATCATACATTGGATATTAGGATTTTTATTAAAAGAAGATAATATAGATGTTTGATGGTTTTATTTGGATAGTTAATTAATGATGCTAATTTTTTATATAATAATTATCTTTAATGGCTATTGGTCAGTTAGCTTATGTTAAAACAAAACTTTGCTAATGACAATGAGAAATTATTTGTTGATTGATGTTTATGATTTCTTAAAAAACTGTTAACATAATGGTGTAGACATTAGCAAAGGTTAAGTTCTGTAGTATGTTGATTATTCTTAACAATGATTTGGTTAGTGTTTTGATGATAAAAATGTTGGTTCAATTTTTGTTATCATTTGAATATGTATTAGTATATTGAATGTAAAATAGTAATGCTAGAACATTTTTGGGCTATATGCGCTGTTTTTTTATGTTTGTGATATTTGAAGAATGTATATTTTTTTGTTGTATATGAAAGGTATTAAGATTGTTGTTTGTATATATTTTGCATATAATAGAATATACAATAGTAAGTGTATGTATTTTGCATATAAAATGCGCAATCAAAGTTTTTAATGTTTTTTTATACATTTCAGAACAATGACAACACAATTCATTACAGAATATAACCATGGCGAACAGTTGGGAATTTTGGTAAGATTTAATGTGTTTCTATTATACAAATAAAATTGTTATAGTGATAATGTAGTTTAAGTTACTTATGGAATGTTTGATTGCTTATATGCAGACTTTACCTGGATACTTTCATATAAACTACTACAACAATAAAAATCACGTCTATCTCATTAACAACAATAGAGTGAAAAGGAAAGTACATCTTAATCGTAGAAGGGGAACTAAAGAATGGTTTTTGGGTGGTGAAGGCTGGAATAACTTTATAGAAGTAAGTGGATATTGGAATATCAATATGTTGCATTTCATAAATGAGGGTGCGGACACTTTTTATGTTACAACATATGGTGCGGATGGAAGAGAAAGTGGTGGGTACGGAAAAATTCACACACGAAACAGAATGGTTAGATGCATTGGTGAAGTTGGGAACAATCGAAAGTTATCTCCAATAATATTATGTTATAATTTGTATGTGTAAACGTATTTGAATTTATAAACTTGGATTTAATAATCTGGTTAAATGTTTTATTAGTGGTTTCCTGAAGAGTTCTGTCAAGATGATGAAAGAAATGACTTTGTGATTCAATTTTCTGGATTCAAAATCCATGTGGTTGCAAAACGCGGCCTTATTCCTGGAACTGTGGATAGACATGGATTTCAATTTAATGCTCATTGGAATACGGTGGTTCGTCTAGTAAATCTAATGACAACTAAGCGCATTGTGTTGGCAAAAAAAAGTGGTATTCGGATAACTTTGATGAGGTTTGATGATAATGGCTTTCAGCTTACACACGGACAACATTTTCCTACACGTCTTGCGTTTTTGCAAGAACATGATGCTAATGAGTCAGGTAATAATGTTATTCTGTAAAGTTTATTTTGATTACGACTTTTTAATGTAAGTTACAACAGTTTTAAGATTTTTTGACTGAGTAGTAATCATTTTTTGTCTATCATATTTAAGTTGAAAGATTGCTACATGGGTGTAATATAATTGGGATCAACATGGTGAGCACTTGACTGAAGAAGCAACTTTCTACCAACAACTTTTTCCATTTGTGCTTGATGGCGGGAAATTAGTAAGAATACTGAATTTTTTTATCTTATATAGTGTAGCTGTAATTCCAAATTATCACCTGATAAACCATGTTTTCTATAAATGCGATATTTAATAAGCTGTTATGATTGGTTGCAGCCTATACCTTCTAAATTTGTATCTGATAATCATCTCCATCAATTTGAACACGCTATTCTACGGAGGATGAATAGTAACTGTCGTGTTTTGTTGAAGTTTGAACATCATAGGGATAAGCCATTAAGAGACAATCACATGAACTTGCGAACAAACTGGAAAAGATTGGCCGAAGAATGGAAGTTTTCAATGAACAAAATTTTAAGATTTAAAATGGTGGGAACTACAACCGATCCAGAATTTTCAGTTGAAATGTTTAATGGTAATATTTCATTGGTCCCTATCTTTCATGTGTGTTGAAATCTTATCATGCTGGTACTTTGATAATATGGCCGTTAGTCAGTTTAAACATCTTTTGTCAATATTTTGTATATTTTGGTCTTTGTTTATGTCATGTTACAAAAGTTGTCGGTATTTGGTATTGTATGCTATGCCATAAAACTTATATGTAAGTTTAGTTTTAATATAACGTTTAGGAAATTCTGATAATTGATGTGTACTATTATCATTTATATCATTGCTATGTTTTCAAATCTAATAAATTAAATTTTCATTCTTTGATATTGTATATGTGGAACCTTGCATGTGAAAGACGTATCCCAATGTTAATTTTAACTATATATAGTTAATCAACAACAATACATTATCTGTATAGTTAGCCCATACCCATTTTAGTTTTGGTTAACTTTTTATAGTTAAACACAACCATTTTATGTCAGAATTTAACCATAATCTGTTTGTTGACTTTTTTATGGTCAAACAAACATCAAAACAAATGTCCATGCCTTTATATATTCAAAAATCAACCATGAATCATTTATATTGTTTCGTAACATGTTATTTATTTGATTAGTATGACTACACTGTGTATATTTAAATGGAATGTATGATGTTTTTGACTAAATATGTGCTAAATAAGAATGATGATAAAACTTGTGTACTCCTTTGAGATACTAACTAGACCACGACTATGTTAAACAACATACTATTTGGGATACAAAAGAAACATGATACTTAATCCATATAGTTAATTACAAAACACAAAAATAGAAATACTTATAAAGCATTTAGGGTGTTTAAGTAGAAGAGTATGCCAAATGCAACTCATCATAAGAGAAAATTTCAAAGTCTTCAGAGTCAATGCCGTCTTCGGCTTGATCAACATCAAATTCTTCATTCTTGCCTTTTGATTTCCTAAATGCACCAACTTCTTTCAAAAGTTTTTTAGCAGCCTGTCTTTCTTTTTTCAACTTTTCATCTGTTTCCTCTTTTTGTTTCCAGTTTCTTATTTTCTGGGCTGATTGCTCAGAAATCAATCATTCATAAACGGAACTTATGGTTTCGGTTTCATGATCATTTTCAGAACCTTCAACTTCTAATAAATGAGTTAATATAAATCAAACATAGTAGTTAGATAGCATATCAGTTTAATGAGGTCGTTTTTAACCTTAATTACACAATGTTAACAATATACCTTCAGATGTTGCATGTGATTCAAATGTTTCTGCATGTGATTGATTTTCAGTGCCTAACACTTCATTTTCATCCTGTTTGGGTTACTTGCTACAAAGATATCAAACATATTCAGTTGATAAATATATAGGATAACATATACTGTAAAGAATTTAACATACTTTGGTTGATGTTGTTGATTGTCTTCAATATCTACAACTTCTAGTGTTCTTTTTCTTGAAGATGACATTGTTTTGATCAACAGTAGGTTCAGTTTAGGATCTTTTTTTTTTTTTTTTTTTTTTTTTTTTTTTTTATTTATTTTTTAGGTAGATTTACAAATATGATTATACAATGGTGTCTATATAAAATTTTATAACTGATATGACATATGAACAGTGCAACCGTATTTAACATTGAAAAGTGTATATTTGAATAGTCAAATTTTGAATATAATGATCATGATTTAACTTCTTTTGTAATTATGTTAAGTAATTTTTTTTTTTAAATTGTAAACTTATACGATTATCATTATTATCGGCTAAAATATATAAAAGTTTGCTATCTTTTAATATTCTAAATATGTAGGATGATTTTGTTTGAATTAGATGTTTATTTGTTATGAATTTTTAAATTAAAATCAACATTTGTTTATGTATAAAAGTTTTATAAACTTACATTTAAAGATGTTATTAGGATTGATGATGTATATAAATAATGGAGTATGGAATTTGGCTTATAGCTCACATTACTACAAATTTTAGCTTAGTATTAGATAAGCCATTGGTAAGTGTTGTTTAACAATATAAATAATGGGATATAAATTTTGACCATAATTTGTTTGTGTATAAAAGTTTTACAAACTTACATTTAAGGATGATATTAGGGAATGTGAACAAAAAAGAATTGAAAACATTAAAATTGCAACTCAAAAGATAATGACACAGGATATAATTATTTGATGTAAAAACATACAATTCATACTCATGCAAATAACATGAAACAAAAAACATATAAAAATCATTGACATTAGATGTAATTATTTCATGCAAAAGTATACAATTCATACTTATGCAAATGACATAAAATAAATAACATAAAAAATCAAAATTAATGAATTGAGCAAGTACATTCTTCAGGAATGCATTGACATGTTCCTTGACATCTTGGACAGTAACAATCATAATCTTTGTAATATTCTATGAAATCGCAATTTAACCAATCCCAATCATTAAACTCTTCTTCCATACTACAAAGTAAATCAACATCTTTTTTTTTTTCTTTTTTTTTTTTTTTCTTTTTTTTTTGTGCATTTGTCTTCAAATCATCATCACTTAGTGCTTCAACATCAAAACCATCACAAATATTCCTTCTTTTTTTGTCATTCCCTTTCAAATTGGGACTTATACCATTACCGTCCAAAATTGTTCCTTTTATACCTTGGTTGTTTAAACCAAAGTTTTTTGATGAACATACTTGATCATTTTTGTTGATTTTGTTGTCATTAGTCTTTTTATCTTCATCATGTTGTTTAATATCTTCCATTCAAAATTTCAATAAAATAAACGACAAGCAGCATATAGTTATGTAAAATAAAAATCAATAATAATAAAATTAAAATTGAATAATTATAATGAACCATAGTCATAAACATCGTAATTAAACAATATATATATGAGAAAAACTATAATTAACAAACCTTAAGGAATTTAGATTGCATAAAACGTGTATAGGTATGAATAAGTTAGGGTTAGGCATTATATGGGTTTATATAGACATGATGTAATTTTCTGTTTTATTCAATTATAAATTTATAACTTATCATGTTTATTTATAAATAATATATGACTAAAATAATAATCATTTTGATGAGTTTTATTTTAACACAAACTTTACCATATATAGTTTATCACAAACCCTAACCTGATCTTATATTATGTACTTGTTTATTTCTGTTTTGGTTTGCATATTAAAATTATGTTATGTATTTTTTTTAATTTGCTTGTGTATAAGGTTTTACAAACTTACATTTAAGGATGCTATTAGGATTTGATGATCTATGTAAATAATGGGATATGGAAAGTGAACCAAAAAGAATTGAAAACATCAAAATTGCAAATCAAAAGATAATGACATTAGATGTAATTATTTCATGCAAAAGCATACAATTCATACTTATGAAAATAACATAAAACAAAAGACATAAAAAAATCAAAATTAATTAATCGAGCAAGTACATTCATCTGGAATGCATTGACATGTCCTAATCATTAAGCTCTTCTCTTTTTCCTTATTACAATCTGAATCATTCAGCTCTGCCTTAGCAATTAAAGATTTCAAACGTGCTCCCAATTTGATGACCTGCGAATTATATATGTTAATTTAGCAATTAATTTATTTTAGGAAATAATTATTTTCTCATAAAAAATAATGAAAATGAAACATACACATATACCTTTCTGATCATCATAAACTCTAGCATTCCCTATATCCATCAAAAACTTATCTTGATTCTCAATAGAGTTAATGTAATCAAGCAACTTTTCAGCCATTATACCAATTACTAAACATGTAAGTTCGATCCCCCTGAAAAGTAAAGAATAAAAATAAAAAATTCAGTTTATGTAGCCTACCAATATAGTATTTTAATGTTAAATTTTAACAAAAAGTATTAAGAATAAAGAGGTTATTGTTAAATTACAATGCATCCTTAAGTTTGAGAGGTAACATCTTCGTTTTACATCCATAAACTTCATAATCTCTAAGTTCACATCCCCAACTAAATACTTCTCCCTTAATATCTAGAATACAAATAAGGTTAATATTAAAGGATATATGTGAATTTGCAAATTAAAATATTATTAGTACACAAAGTTATATATGTTGTACGACATACCAACAGGCAATTCTGTGTCTAGATTCAGTGATCTTATATCAGAAAATTTAGTGACTTCAAATCCAGAGTTATTAACATCGCCATTAAATGTATTTGACAGACGTGTAGTTGCGAATCCATGGAAGCTTATTTTGTATGGATGTTTTGTGTATTTGTAACTTGTGTTATTAGGAATAACATTAAAATCACTTATAAGAATCATCATGTCGTCTTTGAAATACTTATCAAGAAACGTTAATCGACCATTCTTTACGATAACATGAATCTTGTCACCCTGAAAAATTAAAATTATACAATAAACAAAATTTTTAAAGTAGCATATATAATATAAATTTTAAAGTGTTCCATGATAAAATTAAAAAAAAAGGAAAAAAAAACAAAAAAAAAAAAAAAATAACTTCTCATCTAAGACAATCATCTCTAAATGGCGATGAGTTATTGGCATCGACTCTTCCCTGTAACACCATGTCCTTAACACTTTTACTTTGATAGTGCAAGGAGTTAGTGTTGGTGTTAATTGATTGATAAAAGAGTTTGGTGATTTCATCTTAGTTTGTATATGCGAGTATATAGATATATGAATTAGGGTTAAGAATTTAGTTAATAATTATGTTCGGCGAGTATATATAGATTGCAAAACGTAATTCAAATATAGAAAAATATTGATGAAGATAACTATAGTTTTTTAAAACTTGATAAACGTGTGTCTTATATTTGGTAAGACGTTTCTTATTAAGAAAAGATTACCATCCAATAAATAAAGATAAAAATACATTTAAATAAAAAGTATATATGTTTCAGAATTAATAATTTTAATAAATATCAAAACTATAGTTTATAATAGTTAAAATTATTCTATTGTACTGTAATACGAACTGAAATTAGTTTTGTATTATTATGTTGATTTGGATGAATGTTTTATGATGTAATCGATTGTTTGCATATACGCATGTTGATTTGGAATTTGCATGTTGAATATGCATTTTCTATCTGATTATGCCTAATATTTTGGTTGAATGTATTCTAATGTTGGTTGTAGTTATGTTGCGCTATGTTGTTGTTGCGTGGTGGAGGCATGCTTAAAATACCATGTTCATCAAAGGTTTTAGGATAAAGTT
>CP139504.1:372551113-372588322 GCA_021014915.2 Artemisia tridentata subsp. tridentata | reverse complement strand
AAGTTACCAAGGTTGGAAAACATGTTAAAGTTCAAAACAAGTTCCAGTTGAAATACATCAATCTTAAGTATAGGCGTTAGCGGTTTGTTTGAAATTTGCTTATGAGATCACCGATTATATTTGTGTTTTGATACAACTAATAAAAAGTTCGAGAGTGTTTAGGATAGCTTAATTATATCCAACTTGTTAATCTAAGTAATTAATAAGCAGTGGGTTGAGAGATGCTTAAGTATTCATAAAATTTATTTCAAAAAACCATTTTATAAGCAATCTTTTAAACTATAAGCAATTTGTAAGCAATCTCCAACTTAACAACACCCATTCAATATATTTGATCATCTTTAAATCCACTCATTTTTTTTGGTAGCTTTTTATAGACTCTATTTAATCGAGATAAAACATAACATTGATTGATAAATGAGTCAAAATCGTCCCATGTTTAAACCATGTACCTTCATTGATCTTAAACTGATTAACCAAATTCTTGGTGAGTTGTAGATGTGATGCAAGATTTCTTGAAAGCTCGTAAGGGAAATTAGCATATTGATATCGTTGTGCAAATGCATGATCAAGACCAACATTGGTTCTCTTATGCATCCTGGTGGACCTTTCACGAACCTTTCGAGCCATGATCACATGCCAATGGTTCTTAACGGCGTTATCAGTTCTACCAGGGAAAAGCTTTGCAATGTTAGCCCATCTGTTGCCAAACTCACGATGATAAGCTAGAAGTCGTTCCTCTTCTTCCTCGGTGAACGGACTTCGGTTGATCTTTGGATCTAGTTGGTTGAACCATCTTAACCTACAGCTTTTGCCTGCACAAAAAACAATCAAATTCACATAATTAGGAATAACCATACCAAAAGGTCGGAAACCATGGTTACCCGGAAAAAGAAAGAAAGAGATATACACTATCTGTTGAATAGCGTTCATCAAATTGTTATGTTAACGCGCACCATTCATAAGCTACTTAAAACACAATAACAATGAAAAGCATAAATATAATCATCTAACAAGAACATGAATGGAAGACATGTATATTACAACAAAGTAAACCAATATATATAGTATGTTTGTTATCACACAAATAAGTTACAGATTAAAAGTACTATAGCTAACGAGTGCTAATCCTAATCGATCATTTGATACGACCATCTATAGCAAATTAGTTGCAGATCGCCAACTAATAATTAATCTCTTTTTTTCTTTTCTTTTTTTGTACTTTGAATAACTCACACAAAACTCAGATTAGGTTTCACCAACCAAATAACTTGCATATTTGATCCAGAAGACATGTTAACTTGATTGATGAAGCTCAAACTTAATACATATACAATCTAGATTAAATTTGTCAGATAAACATTGGAAAAGAACTGATTACAATTTTTTAAGGCTGTTTCGATTACGCCTTTATACTATTGAGCAACTTTTCAAAAGTTGTGAACCATTATTAGATAGAAAAAAAAAAGTTGTGAATCAATTCAGGTTCGTATTAGTAACAAATATTTAATTTCTTATCGGATCAAATAGTTAGCTGCATATTCCAAAACCGATCACACAACCAAAGATGAACCCTAAACATGCATAAAATCACAAGTAACGCATGAAACTCAACCTGATCTGCCTTGAAGCTTCTCGGCTATAGCGTTCCAGTTATAATTATTAGAAAAAAAAAGTTGTGAATCAATTCAGGTTCGTATTAGTCACAAATATTTAATTTCTTATCGGATCAAATAGTTAGCTGCATATTCCAAAACCGATCACACAACCAAAGATAAACCCTAAACATGCATAAAATCACAAGTAACGCATGAAACTCAACCTGATCTGCCTTGAAGCTTCTCGGCTATAGCGTTCCAGTTATAATTATTAGAAAAAAAAAGTTGTGAATCAATTCAGGTTCGTATTAGTCACAAATATTTAATTTCTTATCGGATCAAATAGTTAGCTGCATATTCCAAAACCGATCACACAACCAAAGATAAACCCTAAACATGCATAAAATCACAAGTAACGCATGAAACTCAACCTGATCTGCCTTGAAGCTTCTCGGCTATAGCGTTCCAGTTATGAGGCCCATACTGTTGGACCAGTTGTCTAAGCTTCTGGTCCTCAGAGGGCCTCCAGTGACCGCGGCTACACATCTATGTTTGTTAGGTGGTCAAAATATAGAGAAGATATTTAATATAAAGTGTTTGTGAATTATTGTTGAAGATGAAATGAAGAAAGAAGAATGAAATTATTGGAAGGTGAAAGGGATATATAGGTGGGGTGATGGAATAGGAAGGTGTTGAAGTTGGTTTCTGTTAAGAAATAGTGTACCAGAAACTGATGCAACGTCTAGGCTAACTATAAACTAAACTATGACATTTTTTTCTATGCATGTTGGTACATCCATCCATCACACACTAACACATATACACACATTATTTATTTATTATATTTCTAAAAAAAAGGTTAAAGTGTCAAAAATCTAAGTTGTAACAATAAACTTGTTTCAGAATATAGTGTACGTTTGCATATATAATACAGATACAGATAGTACTCGTCCTTCGAATGATTCGTGGTTATTCGACACATCTGAACCACATGTAACAGTAAGGATCGGTTCCAAAGAGATCAGACTAGATATTTTTTTTGAACGGCATTATTATTAAAAAAAAAAAAAAAAAAAAAAAAAGAACTAGCAAGGAGGAGAGACTAGATATTATAAGTCATTTATGTTTATGTTATTTAAGGCTTATATTATGATAATAAGCAGTTTAGTGTCTGATAAACATTTAATATGAAATATAATTATAATACTGATCAACATATCTTGGTTACGATACCATTGGGCATGTTTAAGTAGTATCATTCTCCCACCGCAGATATGACTATGACTGGTTGAATAAGGATTTGAAAATGCATGTTATGTGTTTAATCTCAATTCCAGACTAAAATATAAGCATCGTGACGTTTTGTTACTCATACAATAATACTCGATAACGATTTTTCGTATATGAACGTACTCTTCATGTCGAAAGTTCAACTACTTGTAACATAGTTGTGTGATAGCGTAATAATTAATCAGTGTACTACAATACATTTTAAGTACTACAGTATATAAAAGTACTATAAATATTGTGTATATAAATATTTTTTTGGTGGTTTAATTTTATTTATTTAGGGGATGGGGAAGGTTGCTTGGTGAAATAAATTCCGTTCTCCTTTCAACGTCTTTCCAAGTTTCTAACCTACAACGTCTACTTATAAACAACCTTTGTTTAATTATATAGTAACAAATAAATAAACAATGATATATTAGTTGAGTAAGTCCAAAATTGTAACGATTTATGACTACTTGTGGACAACAAGTTTCACCATCTTTTTGAAAAAGTTAAATTAATAAGATAACTACTTGAACACCATTATCACTTTAGAACACACCCACGTGTGTGTGTATAAAAATAATTTAATTTTAGCTTAAAAAAACAAACATGCATGGTCACAAATAGGGACGGACTTATAGTGTAAGTATGGGGGCCGGTGCCCCCCATGCCTAGCCCAAAAAGTTGAAATTTTAGTGTAATTTTTATAAAATTTTAACCTTTTTTCGAAAGTGACCCCCACCCAAAACTCAAATTGCCCCCCACCCACATACTAAGACCTAACATTCAATGCTCTAAAGCCTTATAAACCCTTCATCTCTAAGTAAAAATACTCGATTTATCATTACGATTTTTTTTTTCGCATTTTGTTGTTATTGTCAAAAAAAAAAAAAAAAAAAAAAATTTTCCCCCCACATTCATTTTCCCTGGGTCCGTCATGCCTGGTCACAAATAGATCAAAATTGCAACATTCTATCATTTCTCATGCGGAATATATTTGCAAACCGCTGATAACAACAACGTTAATTATATTGGTATATGTGTGTTGCCCGATAACAATATACGAAAGACAATAGTTATCGCAAAATTACACATTTTCTGAAGAGAATCGACATAAAACAAAATTTGTGCATTTAACTCTTTAGATAACAATGTAAGTTGATCACAAATTTTCCCTCTTCCAAAATGCAATCATTAGACTATATATTGATCAACTACTTAATTAGCTAGAACTGTAAAATGCATGTATTTAAGAACATAATGGATGAGACTTTGTTGGCCAAAGCATGCATGCATTGGTTAAACAAGCAATTGATGAAACAAATCACAATATTATCCAACTTAAAAGTTTTCAGTTTGTTATCATCTCGATCAAATTTTCTCATGAAAATTCAGCAACTGATCAAATCGTTGCGACACTCTTTGGGTTCATTGGGAGTTGTTTTGTTTTTTGCAATATTCAGACAAAGAAAATGAGCCAAAAGTAGTGTTCGGCTTACTTTTTAATTAAGGTGAAACCGAGTTAACTATAAGTTTGCTTATATTGGTTGCAAGTTTTTTGTTAGATACAGTGTTTATGTCACACATCAATTGTATCCGAATGTCGGTTTTCATGAGCTTACATCTAGCCAAATTCGGATGCAATGCAATTACTTTATTAACCAACTGATTGTATGGTTGCTCACTGTTTAAGTCATAACAAATTGAACTGGTTGAAGCAAAACAGTATGCCGGTTTTAAAAGATTACGAAATTCAGTTTAGGTTTAGGACATTAAGCCTTATGAAGTTAATCCGAAAACTTATCAAGTGAATGTAACTAATCTTGAGAATTTTGTTAATTAGGCTGGTAATTTAGGTAGACTAACTTAACGGACTGTTTTATTAAGCATTGTTTCTTCAATGTGTAAAATTTATTCTACCCATGCACTTGCGTACGCATTGTGGATTTGTGGACACATGCACACATATGTACATGCTTGTACATACAAAGTACGTAATATATTCATCTGCATGTACACGTATATAGTACAAATGTCATGATGAAGACATGATTAATGGTGTTGCTAGGTGCTACCACCTTCGAAACAAAAAATTGCATGTGTCCCTCGAAAAAGTGTTCAAAATTTAAAATGTACAATAAATCGTGTCCCTCGAAACAAAAGAAACTATGTTTGTATCCCGTAAGCTGTTATTTCTTGAAGCCATTCGTCTTTGCCTATTAATTATCTGCACGAGCTAGTTTTGCAGGGTAATCTGTGACGTCCAGGTTTAACCGGCCTGTTCATGTCATCAATGACGACTCGGGTGGGTTTTCCCTTGTACCCAAAGAAAAGGTATACTTTCTTCTTTACAAGTTTCTAGTTCCGGTATCATACGTATATGTATACATAATACGTATATAATACATGCAGCATGGAAAATAAAGAAAGAAAAGAAATAGTGCTGGATGATGTGAGGTTGGTAATGTAGTTAGAATCCGTAAAGATGAGGGTATGTGATTTGTGTGTATTATTAGGTCTGGATCACCTTTCAAACCTAACTAACAGGTTAGACCTGAAACTCGCATGCTTGTTTTGGAATATATGTTTCTCCTACTTTTGGCTAACTACAAAAGCTATTTTCCACAATTGTATTATATTAATTACCAAGGTAAAATCAAATGTGCTGCTGGTGGGTCAAGTTTGGTGGCCCCAACACCTTTTTCTTCATTCTTGAAACAAACTTGTACTAGTAATAGGTACTGTATATAAGTTATATATTAAAGGTTTGCTAACAATAATCCAAAATGCAGATTATCTTGTAATCATGCTAAACCATGGAAAGTTAATCAAAGATTCATCAAACTGCCAGCTCGATCGGATAAAGACCCACTAAATTAATTGCTGACTATTGAGCTTAAAAAATATCATTAATTAACTACATACATATTTCTAAAACCACATTCTAATCAAGAAATAGACTTCAACTTTTTCTCTCATATAACCTATAGAGAAAGTGAAAAGTTTTTTTAATGGTTTCCGGTAAATGTATTACTCTAAAAAAAGGTTTAAATACATAGGACGTGGGTGGAATCTTACATCTCAGTCCGTTACATAGGCGAAAACAAACGCACCTTATATGCTTCAAACTATACTTATCATAAGAAGAAATGAAACCCAAAATTATGAACCTACTATAAAAACGACCACTAACGATAAAATTACATTTGACTCACAATGACACCAAAAATAACCCTATCGTTTAACTTGACATCGAAGAGTGATATCAAACGCAATACAAAATGCCAACTGTTGTTCAGTTAATCCAAAAGCATCATTCTCATAACCACAATAAATATAATAATCTTCATCCTTAAGAAAACTTGCATCGCTTGCACTACCACCAGCTCTGTTTGAGTTACCTTCCTGATCTCTCATTGAAGTACAAGGCATAGATGACGATTCTAAATTCCCCCCATTTTCAATGTTCAATTTCTGATCACACGACCTAATAGTATTACCGTTCATATATTTATCCTTTTGCCCATTTCCATCTACACAACCCGCCTTTTGTGCTCTAGGAGTTTAATTTCGGTCAATACCCCCTCCTTCGTCCACATCCACCATATTGCCTAAAGCTTCAAATGAATTTGATGTAGTAGTAATATTAGCACCTTTTTTAGCATTCGCTCCCTCTGTTTTCCCTTGTGTCATCTCTGCCTTCTTATTAGGTTGAATTGGTCTATAGACTGTAAAACCCGAAATATTTTGACCATAATTTTTGCACCATTTTGAATTTTAACCTAAGTGTGATTTATAATATTATGACATATTAAAAACTATGGGTTACACGTTTAAACTACATTTATAATTAAATCCTAATCTAATTAAACTCATAGCCTAAGTTTCCCTAAACTAATTATATCCTAAAAAAAAAACCTAGCCTAACGACATCCTGGCCCCCTTTTCTTTCTTTTGGTCGTGGGTTTTGAAAGAGATAAGCACAAAATAATTACATTCCAAACTTAGAAGATTACATGCCATCATATCCTCATTATCAATACACGGTTTTCCTTTTGATATACACACTATTTCTTTATCATAAACATTCGGCTTCATTCCTTGTTTTTCTCCTACACCGAACCAGAAAACACTCACACCATTCGTCCCTTGTTTTGCTGCCAAGAAAGAAGAGGAAGAAGTCTCGTGGTGATCAAGGTTGAGGGTGCAAGTCGTTGGAGTTTCCTTGGAGTTATACGAGTCTAGTTTTGTTTCCATTCGGTTCTGTTCTAAGTCGATACACAGGTTCCTTTTCTTCTTTTTATTCTCTTCTAGTCGACATGACACATGTATAAACAAAGATAAAAATCATGCTAAGAAAACCCTTGGATCATGTTAATATGCTGAATGATATGCCTCGTTATATATCACATAAAATCATACTCATAATCATATATTACATGCCCTTTATGACTGAATTGTATCGTGTTATACTGTGTTGTTTGTGTCACTTTTCCAGCCCTAGGTCGACTTGAACTAAACCTTAAACAAGCCCTAATTCACAGCCTTAATTGCACATTGATTGGCGTAAAAAACATGCATAAAATCATAAGTATTTGCGCCTTTGTCTGATGGGTTGTGTCGCTGTTTTGTGTGGTGATTTGGTGTCTTTGTCCCAGCCTGATGTCGACCCTAATACAACCTTACACCAGCCCTAAGAATCTGTTAAGTACAATTTATAATATGGCGACTAAAATGGGAAATCCTAGGTTAAGTGTTAAACGTGAATCTATGATTTTATGTGGGTGTTGTTGGCTCGTTATTTCTGTTTTGTGTGTGTGATTATTTGTCGACTTAAGGTCATTAAAATGGAGTAGAATTGGTCTAAATCTGATTATAATCATATAATGACATGCTCAGAAAGATTGGTTAAAAAGAATGAGTTTGAATAGTGCTAGAAGGTCTTAAAAACAAAACTGCACGCTGTCCAGAAATTTGGTCGTTTTGCAAGGGGTCCAAATTAATAATACCAACATGCTTTTGCATGATTCTCGAGTCTAAACATAAGTTCTTTCAGTCTATTTTCTGAATATATAAGTTTCGTGGTCATTGGAGGTCGGGAAAGTTGCCTTTTGATTTTCACAAGATTAAGTGTCAAAATTGTACTTTGGATGTCTGAAAATCAGTTGGTGTTTTTGATATTTAGTTTTCAAACCATAAGGTTTTATAAGCTCTAATTTGGCAGGAATGATGATTAAGATCTATGTGACTTACTGGAATTTTTGTGGATTTTTCTGAAAAGTTCAACTGGGTTAACCAAATACAAACTTTCTGGGTGTTTCAGCAGTTATTCTCTGGACAGTCGTGTAAAGAGTGATTTTTATTGTGTGCTTGTACTAATGAATAAAATCTAGAAAAATTACAGTAATTACCTAACATGTATAAGTATCTATGATAATTATTTGAGCACCTCAGTAAGTACATAAGTATGGTTTTAAATTCATAAACAAAGGGATCTGAACGCGATAAAATCTGAATTATAACATAAGCTAAGGGTTTGGTTTAACCTAACATGTTTTGCTCCTAATTCATTTGAAAACCAATCCGAGATACTTTTAAACCAATGTTATGAATACTTACTATTCCACATGTGAAACCCTAAAACGCATTAATGAATGAGCTAATAAATACTTAAAATCCGTTATGATATTAAATAAGCGTATAAGTAATATATGATTATAATTCGTGTAGATTCGGTGAAGAAGGAGTGATCCACCTTTCCTTTTGTTCTTTTCCATTTGCTTTCAATCTCATAAGGTAAAGATATTCCACCCTTTTTCAGTAAGGGTATCTCATGACTTTTGATTCCTTGATATTTGCTATTCTGATTTATGATTCATTTGATATTCGTTTAGTTATTCTGTCTTATATGGTTTGATTCATTCGTTCTCTCTTGTGACTTCAATATTCGTATTAGAATCCTTTGAGACTTTGTAACCCATCTAATATTATGACTTCGTGTGAAAATCTTTCTTAAATATATATTTTTATAATGTTTTGAGAAAAACTATTTTAAAATGATTTCTATGAATACGAGGTAATACCACTTTTTATATGAAGGTTTAATGACTCTTATGAAAACGACTTTTAAAAGAATACTTTCATGAAAACAACATTTAAATGATTTTCATAATTACATAATCTGGTTGTACTCTATCCTTAAAGATTTCTCATGACTCATTGCCTCCTGATATTTGTTATGCTTTGATCCGTATTTGTTTAGTTATTCGTTTGATTACTCGTTTCATACTATATTCTATTCGTATTGCTATTATCTGAGTTGGATAATTTATAATTATCCCTTATCATTAGATTGCATGTACTATGCCAATTATGTTGCCCATATTTGTAGCCAGTCATGGGGAGTCCATGGCCTTGCCATTGATGCACCATTGGTATTGACACTATCTGTGAAGGTGGGTTTTTGTCCACAGCGTTCCCATTTGTTTATATAGTTGTATATATGGCGCACTTGGCCCGTGTTTATTATATGTATGTTTAGTCTAGAACTGGCATATGTATCTCTGTTTTGAAGGGAGCGTATGGATGCATCCTAGGTACTTAGTTCAGTTTTGATATATGCTTGTGAATGGACTTGAGTGTGTGCAATACATCCCATTTCACTTTTTGGTACATCGAGCTAGCTACTCCATGTACAATTTGTTATATGATTTGTTGGGCATTTCCTTTGATATTGATATTCACTTTATGTTCATTATTATGCTTTGATTCCTTTCATATGTTCCATATTCTGTTTGACATCTTGCTTAGCAGGTTCTCTTCGATTCATTCGCTTATTCATTTTGTATACGCATATTACCTTTCATTTGTTTATATCTGTTCACTGAGCGTTAGCTCAGCCGCATTTTCTTTTCTCTGCGGCAGGTTATAAGCGGGATGCTGGGCATGAGTGTTGAGAGTAGAAGATAGAGGACCTACCCTTGATTAGATTCCATTATTGGAGTTATGATTGTAGACATTATGCTTTGGATATGTATTGTATTTAGATTATTGTTTGGGTTATATTTCGTAAGTCCTTGTAATTCTTGACTTAGTATTTAATAAGAAGTCTTTCACTTGCATTTATATGTTAGACCTGTTCCTCAGGTACTTGTACCCCACCCTAGATGAAGTGGACCAAAGGCCTTACGTGATTGGCTAGTCAACGAGTGTTGCGTAGTGGTCAAAACCGATAGTAAAAGAATGTGTAATGTGGTAATAGAAAGTATTATGTGGTGCAAATAGGGAGGAATAGACCTAAGGGGCTAAAGTTGTTAAGTTGTAATCATGTTATGAAATGTGATGTGGCCAAAATAGAATCAAAGGGACTTGAGGGACTAATTATGTCAAAGGGCCAAACTTGCCACCTAACTAACCTTATCTAGGGAATTCTAGAGAATTCCCTCATTATTTAGATAAGGTGTGAGGTCCGGTTATGAGAGGGAAGAAAAAGGGAGAGAAAAACTAGTGGTGGCTTAAGAAGAAGAAGAAGATGAAGATCTAATATCCATAGTCCTTCCTAGTTATGATCCCCATAAGTAAGTAACTCTAATCTTGAGTTTATAATGATTATTGAGGTAAAAGTTTATGGGTTAAGTGGGTTTTGATCATATGATCATGATATGATCATATGATGATATGGAAAGGATGATGGGTAAGTTTAGATGGATTTTATAACCCTTAATCATGATATGTTGTGTTAATGAGTCTTGATGATGGTTATGGTTTAGGAAGTAATGATGATGATGATGATGATGATGATGATGATAAAAGAAGAAGATGATGATGATGATGTTATTGATAGCCTTAGCTTGGAATCAAGGTAAGTAAACCGGTATAATGTAAAGTTATAATGATTTCTATGCATTATGTGTTATGTGGCTAATGTGTTAAGGTTATGGTTGTTTAGCATAATGGTAGTCATGGGTAAGAGGTTATAAGGTTAGTGGATGTGTTAGTTATGAGTGGATTAAGGAAAAATGGAAGGTTAGGGCTTAAGTGGTTAATTTATGTGTTTATGTTCAATGTTGTTGGATTAATGGTTGTATAATGTGTAATGTGCTGAATGAAGTATAATGTTAAGTTATACCCGTTTTACTTACTAAGCATTTGTGCTTACGGTTTAATGTTTCAATGTTTTGTAGCCTAAAGTACTTAATGTGATGGCGAATAATGATAAATGTTGATTATACGAAGTATAGAAGGCTTTGGTAAGTAAGTAGAGCTAGGTAGAATGCCGAGCTCAAGTCAAGGTTGTACCCCCAGGAGTCTTTTAATGATTTGTAAAGTATAGTCAAGTGTTAAAATGTATGTAAGTGGAGTGTAACGATTTAGTGGTCTAAGGTTGTCAAAGTGTGTTTGATGTGCTATGGTCAATGTTTAAGGGGGTGTTTGGTAAATGTATGAATATACCATTTTGGGTTGTAACGGGTCAAGTGTTTATGGACATGTCTTATATGTTAAAGTAGTGACGTTGGTCTAGTTTGGTGGCAAATGAAGTGTTATAGATAATTTGTTATGTAAATAGGTCAAAATGGGTTTAATGCATAACCAGTCAAATTGTGCACATTGGTTCTGAATTGTGCATCTTGGTTCTGAATGTTCATCTTGGTTATGAGTTCTGAATATTCATCTTGGTTATGAGTTCTGAATGTTCATCTTGGTTATGAATGCGGGTTTTGGCAGATTTTGGCAAACTCTAAAAAATCGTATCTTTTGATTCGTAAGTCTTTAGAGGTCGTGCCACCCGGCGTTTTGAAAGTAATTGAGTATAGCTTCATTTAAAAATGATTTAAAGGTCTGAATGTGTATAGATTTTTGTCAATGGTCAAAAGAGTAACAGAATGTCCGTAAAAGTCAAGCGTTTCCGCGTGTAAAGTTCAAAGTTTTTGGTCAAAGCGGGCACGGGGTGTAACAACTTGGTATCAGAGCTTTGGTTTAAGTGAATTAGGTTTTCTTTAGGATTGCCTAGACTTAAACCACTCGTAGAAGCGTGAAACGTAAGTGTAAGAAACGTGAAAGGTAAATGTTTAAGTTAGAAGAAGGAATATGTGATATGTTATGTAGACCAAAGTTGATAAGAGACGAAGGTGTTTTATGTTTTAAAAGCGTATGCGATGTAAGTCCGTGGAGGACTTGAAGCGTTAAAATGATTAGATGGCCGTGCACTTTGGTTGGTGCCGATGATTGTATTGTGAGTATATAAATGTATGTTAAAGTAGAGGTAATGGAATATGAATAGAAATGGTAAGTGGTATTAGAGATGGGCTATTAATGAGTTAAAGTGTGTGATGCTTAAGTGCGAATGTGTAATGATAATAAGTGTGTAATGGCATGTAGTAATGACATTGTTGCAAGTGATACGTTGATTGTTAAATGTTTAATAATAGTGAAAGTATAGAACGGGATGGAAGTATGACGATAAGTAAATGATGAAATTGAACGATATTGCTTAAGTGCGTAAATAACTAAAATGAGATGAGTTAAGGCAGGAGAATAAGAATGCGTTGAGTTAATAACGCAAGAGAGAATGAGATGAATATGTATGAGGTTAAGGTGTTGTCCTGAGATTGTTATGTCATGGCTAATGTGCCCCATTAGCGGTGATTATTATAACGAAAATGTTGAATAATAAAACATGTTTAAAATGTGAAAGGATGGTAATTGAATGTCAATGAATGCATGCGTTAAAGTTGGTGATATGTGTAAAGCCTATATGTAAAAGAGTTGAATAGACTAAAGTGTAATGTAAAAATGTGGAAATGATTAACGCGGGTTAAAGAATGTAAGTTAGAGTGAAAAGTGTAAAGACGTAGAAAATGTGTAAGTGACTTGATGAGTGTAAGAAGAATGAATGATGCTAAGGAATGAATGTAAGTTAATTTATGAAGGCATAAAAGTGGAAAGAGTCGGGTAGGCTAAAGGGTAAAGTAAGAAGGTGAAAATGATAAATGCGGATTAAGAATAAAAGATGATAAACACATAGAAATGTATACTTATAATAAGCAGGTTCATATGCTCTATGAGCTTGCGTTCACTAAATAAAATGGATGAGATAATGTGTGTATGTTAAAATGTTAATAGCTTGGATCCAATGCTATAATATGAAAGTGATAAAGTGTGAATGTTAAAGATCTTTCGGGATGAATGCTAATGATCCTTCGGGATGAATGTTAAAGGTGGTATCCTTTGGGATGACCAAGTCAATGAATGTTAAGGAATCCTTCGGGATGTGTTAAAGATCCTCCGGGATAAAAGTATTGCCTTCACCGGCAAAGATTGCCTACATCCTTGGCATGTGTAATAGTCCCTTCGGGGAAAACGTTAAAGTAAAGTGGATCCAAGCTAGAAAATGGAAAAGTTTAAATGATGAATGAAATGTAAAATGAAAATGAAAGAATGAAAGTTAAAGCAAGTAATAGTAATGCGAGTGTTATGTCGGAAGTGTATAAATAGGATGGTTTATGGTTTCTTTACTTAAATGGATTGGGACGCTTTTTCATTTGAATAAAGAAGTCGTAAGTCACCGAACCATGAGTTTGTATTTCTTGATTTACATCGTTTGGGACGCCTCTCCATGTAAATGAGGAAGTATGAATGAGTGGGCTTATGTGTTCCCGACATGGCATGAGTAGGGTAAAAGGGTAGAAAAGGGAGTCTAGGATGATTAGAAGTCATAAGGAGTTAAGATAGGTGGATAGATAATGAGTTGAATATCAACCCTAGGTGGTAAGCGTCAAGTGAAGTGTATGATGTAGGTGTTAAAGTGTGAGTTGAACGATTAAAGTTTTAAATAATATGATTGTTTGCAATGTGAATTGAAGGTAAAGTGAAGTAATGAATGCTAATAAACGTTAATATGGTCTAAAGGCTCTATAAAATTATGAAAAGAGAAGTAAAAGCAAACGTAACGTGTGATAAAATAGTAATGAGATAGTGGTAAGGTTGCGGTAAAAGTAGAAAGTTAATGAATAATTGACTTATGAAAAGCTAAAAGGGTGAATAATGTTCAAGTGACACGTAGTCTTTGACAGAAAAGTTTAAATGGAACTAGTTAGAAGGTTATGCGATAGACGTAGAAATGGTTAAATGATATGCATTAGTGGCAAGGATTATGTCTTGAATGACATAATGATTGAAAGGAAATGAAATGTTAGAAAAGTTAAGTTAGAAAGGGTATGAGTTAAGGGTATGATGTGCGTATAGTAAACCCGGAATTGCAAGAATCACTTAGATCGTTGCAACAAAAAAGGGCATGAAGAACGGGAAGTGCTAAGAATGGGGTTAAGGCGAGACTAAGTTTGGTTAGAAATAGACGAGAGATTTCGGGGATGAAATCTAAATAAGGGGGTAAAATTGTTACACCCGTTCCCCGGGTACTTGTACCCCACCCTAGATGAAGTGGACCAAAGGCCTTACGTGATTGGCTAGTCAACGAGTGTTGCGTAGTGGTCAAACTCGATAGTCAAAGAATGTGTAATGTGGTAATAGAAAGTATTATGTGGTGCAAATAGGAAGGAATAAACCCAAGGGGCTAAAGTTTTTAAGCTGTCATCATGTTATGAAATGTGATGTGGCCAAAATATAATCAAAGGGACTTGAGGGACTAATTATGTCAAAAGGCCAAACTTGCCACCTAACTAACCTTATCCAGGAAATTCTAGAGAATTCCCTCATTATTTAGATAAGGTGTGAGGTCCGGTTATGAGAGGGAAGAAAAAGGGAGGGAAAAACTAGTGGTGGCTTAAGAAGATGAAGATCTAATATCCATAGTCCTTCCTAGTTATGATCCCCACAAGTAAGTAACTCTAATCTTGAGTTTATAATGATTATTGAGGTAAAAGTTTATGGGTTAAGTGGGTTTTGATCATATGATCATGATATGATCATATGATGATATGGAAAGGATGATGGGTAAGTTTAGATGGGTTTTATAACCCTTAATCATGATATGTTGTGTTAATGAGTCTTGATGATGGTTATGGTTTAGGAAGTAATGATGATGATGATGATGATGATGATGATGATGATAAAAGAAGAAGAAGATGATGATGATGATGTTATTGATAGCCTTAGCTTGGAATCAAGGTAAGTAAACCGGTATAATGTAAAGTTATAATGATTTCTATGCATTATGTGTTATGTGGCTAATGTGTTAAGGTTATGGTTGTTTAGCATAATGGTAGTCATGGGTAAGAGGTTATAAGGTTAGTAGATGTGTTAGTTATGAGTGGATTAAGGAAAAAGGGAAGGTTAAGGCTTAAGTGGTTATGGTATATGTTTATGTTCAATGTTGTTGGATTAATGGTTGTATAATGTGTAATGTGCTGAATGAAGTATAATGTTAAGTTATACCCGTTTTACTTACTAAGCATTTGTGCTTACGGTTTAATGTTTCAATGTTTTGTAAGCTAAAGTACTTAATGTGATGGCGAATAATGATAAATGTTGATTATACGAAGTATAGAAGGCTTTGGTAAGTAAGTAGAGCTAGGTAGAATGCCGAGCTCAAGTCAAGGTTGTACCCCCAGGAGTCAAGTGTTAAAATGTATGTAAGTGGAGTCGTAACGATTTAGTGGTCTAACGGTGTGTCAAAGTGTGTTTGATGTGCTATGGTCAATGTTTAAGGGGGTATTTGGTAAATGTATGAATATACCCATTTTAGGTTGTAAACGGGTCAAGTGTTTATGGAACATGTCTTATATGTTAAAGTAGTGACTTTGGTCTAGTTTGGTGGGCAAATGAAGTGTTATAGATAATTTGTTATGTAAATGGGTCAAAATGGGTTTAATGCATAACCAGTCAAATTGTGCACATTGGTTCTGAATTGTGCATCTTGGTTCTGAATGTTCATCTTGGTTATGAGTTCTGAATGTTCATCTTGGTTATGAGTTCTGAATGTTCATATTGGTTATGAATGCGGGTTTTGGCAGATTTTGGCAAACTCTAAAAAACCGTATCTTTTGATTCCTAAGTCGTTAGAGGTCGTGCCACCCGGATTTTGAAAAGTAATTAAGTATAGTTTCATTTAAAAATGATTTAAAGGTCTGAATGTGTATAGATTATTGTCAATGGTCAAAAGAGTAACAGAATGTCCGTAAAAGTCAAGCGTTTCCGAATGTAAAGTTCAAAGTTTTTTGTCAAAGCGGGCACGGGGTGTAACATTATATGTTCCGATTGACACCATAATTTTACACTTAGGCCCTTTTCGGGTTGAGGCGTTACAATTATGGTATCAGAGCTTAGGCTTCGACCTGTAGTACTTTAAGTTATGACCTGTGAAAGATTTGGCCCTTAGGTTTGCACTATAGTAGCTTATGAAACAACCTTTGGGAATTTGCCTTAGGATTTCCGCTCTGAAGAAACTTAGGTTATGGCCGGTGAGGATTGGGTTGACTATAAGACATTTGTTTAAGTATCATTGCTTCCGCATCACTCTGATTCGTGCCTTACTTTTAGTTAAGCCCTTTTAAGATCACTTTTTCCGCAGATTAGAAACTTATTATTTTGCACAACCTAGGATTTGTGACCAAGTAAGTTTAGAATGCATTGAGAATTCTATAGTAATGCCTGACACTATATAATCCTTATTTTCTGATTCCGACCTTAACCACTAATTCATTTGTTAATCATTTAGATGCCTCTTAGATCATTCTGAGAATTCTTGTGACCATGATGTGTTTGACACATTCTCTGATTTCTCTTGCTTTTGCTAAGCATATTTAAGTCTCCCTACACTATTAGATTCATCTTAACCATTCCTATTCATATGAGAAATCTTATGGTGATTAACCACGAGTATGGGAATGTTTCCCTCGCTTCTGAATGATAAGATCCACTCTGCTGATCTGTCTTCCTCTAGAGTATTAAATTCGATGTTATTCTGGTATGGATTAGTTGACTGAGCATCAAGATGATAACTACTGTCATACTGTACACCTTTGACAATTTGAACATCCTGAATTCTTTTTACCATGATTTCCGATTGGTTAACCCGTAGTTATCATTACTACCCTGGAAACTCGTACGTTATTTTCGCGGTTGTGAAGGTTTCCTAGCACCTATTTTGTAACCCGTTGGCTGGATCTCACCTTGAGAGTCATTTTGCAATCTGAACTTTTTCGATGTAGTCCCTGAGCGAACTACCAAAGTTTCTACCGGAGTGTGAAGTTGATTTGACCTGGTACTAAGAGATTGTTTAGTCACGACTCGAGGTAGAATATGATATCAATAAAGACATGTTTATATGATGCAAGTATTATGTAACACCCCAAATTACCGCAGCGGAACAGTAGTGTCAAGGGGGTATTACTTCATAATATAGATCAAGGTATAGAAAACGACCTCTGAATGAGGCATTTTGAAATATTATCATTCGAATTATTAAAATAAGAGTTAAACAAGTGATTCAATGTATAACGTTACATAGATGTTTTCAAAGTATATCGAATGATAAAGATAAGATATGAGTCCCCGAAGTATGCAATGACTCTAAGATCCCTGCATCCACTATCGCCTTATAAACCTGAGATAAACATGCTAAAAAGTGTCAACCAACGGTTGGTGAGTTCATAGAGTTTAGTTTAACTGTAAAGCATTTGAATAAAGATTTCACAACAAAGCCCTTGTAAATCTACTCAGTCCCAAGCCCCGCCCATACAAGACTTGCAACCTGTGTGTTTACAATCCATTGCTAAAATAGTATGTAAATCATGTATCATCCAAATAAATGGCCTTCCAACATTGTCATGTCAGGATATATGTCTGACCCCAATTTAATGGTCTTCCGACATAGCCATGTCAGGGTATATGTCTGAATCGAGTTTAGTCACAGTTATCAATAGAAATCAAGAATAGTGAAATCAAGTTTGTATACAAGTATTTATGTAAATACAAATAGTGTATATAAATCAAGCGAGTAAAGTATTTCTAAGCATGTATCTCCCTCAAGTAGTTTATCAAAACGTATAAATGTAGGGGCTATGAATTCTCACCTTAGCTGTAAGGTCAAAGTACTGTGATGTTATACGTATCACGGGAACGGCTCCAACACACGACCTGAATAATAGGGAAGTCTGAGATTTCGATGGTTTAAGATTGACATGATGTGAATAGTGATTGTGAAAGGATATCGGATAACGAATTGGATTGTGATGTGAATGATTTGATATGCTTTAAATGCTTAAAGTTCAAAAATAATATCATATATAATATTATCATGTTTTTATGTTTTTGAAATCATAAATATTGTCTCTTCAAAAGTTGGTGGATGATAAGTTATGTTTTATTCGTTAAAAATCACGTTACGTAAATATAAATGTAACGTTAGTTATAATAATCGTACGAATTGTAAAAATGGATTTTCAGGAATGAGATTGTATAAAACATAAGTAAGATTATAAGTAAAATCAAGTTACTGTATGGTACTTGTAGTTTCATGAAATTTACACATTTAACCCTAACGGTGTAATATTTGCACCGTTAGTCCTCGGTTAAATAATAATTACATTATAAGTCCAAAAAGGTTCAATTATGACATTTTATGGTTTCTAGTTAATGTTTAATCCATTTCTACCCTTAAGTTACTGTTTTGACAGTTTAGTACTCAATTTTCCGAAGTTTACACTTTTAACCCTAATAGTAAATATGTTTTGCTAAACAAGTCCAAAATGTACAAAACTTATACAATAAAATTTCCGAAAGTTTTAATAACTTAATAAAGCTTATTTGAGTCTTTTTGAACTGCTTATTACATGAAATAGCTTAATTTCATCTTAACGGGCTTTTAACGAATTAATATAAAGCCCATTAAGCGTTTTTTATCCGAGGGCTTTAAATCGAGTTTGGGCCTTGTTTTGGGCTATTTTTAAAACAAAATCAATTTGCTTATAGTAACTGCTTATCACAAGTGCTTAGTGCTTATTGGGCTTTTAAAAAGCCCAAGTCGATATATAAGAGTTTTAAAACAGTTTCGAATGCGATGAGGTTTCATGTTTTAAAAGGTGTTACGTGAGCTATTTAGGAGGGCTTATGATTACGACTTATTAGCTTAGCTTATGGACAATTAAGATGAGCAATAAAAAATATATGTCATGTATATAAATTTGATTATATCTAAAAGTGTCCGAAAATGAAATATTAATTTCCATACGTTCGATATGCAATGTTTGTTCATTTTAGGTCTCGTTACACTATTATAAGATGAAATAAATGTCGAATGATGAATGTTCTTGATTTCTAGCCATCCCAAATAATAGGTGGTCATGTTTAAATGAAAATTAAATAACTCAAATATGAAATAAATATAAGAGAGCTAATATCGAATTGTATAAAAGAGATATGTATGAACAATAAGAAAAATGTATAAGTATTTATAGATTAGGAATCGATGGCTTACTACACCCAAAAAGGTGGTGAGAAACGCTTGAAATGGACTAGGAATGAAGGAACTTTGCACCAACTCGATAGAACAAAGAAAAAAGAGTCGAAATCAACACTAGTCCTTTGGAAAATAGCTCGAAATGACTAGAACTTGGCCTAATCTTCTTCGAATGGGATTCACAGGAGAGAAATAACTTAGAACAAGTATACGAAAGTGAATGAGAAAAGGTGAAAGAGTGTGTTTGAGTGTATACGATATGTATGCATGCATGTGTTATATATAATGTTTTATATGCACAAGTTGAGGCAAGTTGAGGATTTTTATTCGATTTGTAGTAGAAGATAAGGGGACAAGAAATAGTAGTAGCTAGTGAACTTGAGTATTAGTCAAGTGGATGTGGTTATATCTCGTTTAGAAGTCGAAGGGTGTGTACATACATTAGTTCGATATACAAAAGGTCCTAATAACATTCATACGTGACCAAATAGAATAAGAAAGATGAGTTAAGGAGTTTAGAGCTCATATGATTCGGTTACAAGCAAAAACGCTTAGGGGAAATATAGCTTTGGTTCGAATTGGCTCAGTTTTGAATGAGTTGTATATGCTTCGAGTCGGGTTAGCTTTAGACCTTGATTACATGGAAAACGTTCGATTTGGAGCTTGTGAATTATCATTCTTGATTATTTGTAATGTAAAGAATTGAATGGTGAAAATGCAACATATGTTGTGTGACGAAATTTCAAATAAACGAGACCAAGTAATTAAGGATTAGTCGAATGGAAAATAAAGAAAAAAAAGTTGGGCTGAAATTGTGTTGGACCAGGAATAGTAATAGGCCAAAATTTAATTAAGGGTCCGTTTGGTTATTATTGGTGATATGGGTTATCGTGGTGCGCGTGTGAGCCCGTTCCAAGGTATCATGTATCACGTAACAACGTTTGAATTATAGAAATGTAATAAACAAAACTATCAAATTTTGCTCGTAAAAATGGTTAAGTGAACAGTAACGATGTGTTAATACTAGATTAACGTTAACTAATGACTAGGGAATTTTACGGGTTGCTACATATTATGACGCCTGGCCAACGTGATAATAGTTACGTCATATAACCTGAACTTATTGGGATCATAGGATGTCTTTGAGAAGTGCCTGAGAACAGTAAGTGGAATGAATCTGAATTCTATCTGAGTAGAGCGACGTTTTGCCTAGTTCTGAAACTCCGTATCGAATAGCACCAGTTGAATTGAGAGAAACGAAAGGGCAGCAACAAGAACTAGGAAGTAGTTTTATTCGTCTGAGCGTATCTCCGTGGGCTACTCCAGTTTTATTCGCGATGAAGAAAGATGGCACCATGAGGTGGTATATTGATTAATGGAAGTAAGACCGTATTACAGTTAGAAACCGTTATCCATTACCTTGAATCGACAACTTATCTGATCAACTTTAGGATGTGAAGTCTTCTCTAAGAGCGATTTAAGTTCTGGATATCATCGGTCACGTGTGAAGAGCAAGATATTCCTAGAGCTATCTTTTGTGCTCGTTATGATCACTATGAGTTTAGTGACGCCAATTGTTTTGGCTAATGCTTTGACTGTTTTATGGACTTGATGAATCGTGTCTTTCGTGAGTACTTGGACAAGTTTGTCATAGTATGACATCTTAGTACATTCAGAGACAAAGGAAACATGAGGATCATGATAACGCTTAAATCTAACACGTTTTTAGGCGCGTTATTGCTAGTTTTGTGCATCATATTTGGTTATATTTATGTGTATTTGTTGCTAAATGATGAAAAAGTGTGTATGCAAGTAAATATAGCCAAGTGCAGGAAAAGTTGAGGAAAATACAAAGAAATGAAGAGATTATGCACATTTAGAGAATTACGAGAGAGAAACCACGCGATACTTCAAGGATTTGATTAGTTCAAGATTTCCATTATTATATATCAAGAAAAGATCAAGTTCTATGATAGGAAGTAGTGGTACAGTGAAGGATCAAGCACGTAACGAGAAAAGAGAAAGAAAAAATAAAGTTGTATGGCATAGTGATCCATCCGATCGGATGGCACCCGCATCCGAATCGGATGGGTGAAGGTTATTTTACCGAGAGCTCCAACCGATCGGTTGGAGCCAAATACCGATCGGTTGGCCGACGCTGGAGTTACAAAGTTGCATTTAATGAAGAAGTTAAGCCCCATAATCATTGAGGCTTATCATTTCTCTGCTATTTACTGATATTGGACGTTTTTGCTTGGAGAATAAGGGTTTCCTCACTTATTTAAGAAACCCTTGGCTAGTTTACAAGAGAGAAGTTTTTGGGAGGTAACAACCCAAAAGTAAATTGAGTGAGGCTTACACCAAGTCTAACTAACTTATTATTATTGCCCGAAAGCTTGTAGTTGCTGTAAAAACGTCCAGGAAGCCTTGAGTTCGAGTCTCAAGAGTTGTGTCTGTGTGTGGAGTTGTTTACGTGTAATCAAAGGCGATTGGAGGAGTGTGGATTGCTATAGTTCCATAATTCTAGTTCTTGTAATTCCTCGATTAGGTATTTCTTGTTGAGTTATTATGAACTACTTTTACTTTTACTATAAGATGAATGAAAGTTTGGTTAATTACTTGTGTTTGATTATGATTGTTATTGAGTGTTTTTGGTTGTACTTGTGTGTGTATGATGTGACAATTGATGGAGTAATCTTATCATAGTGATGCATGAAAATATATCTTGTTTTATGAGTTTGTTGAGATACAATCTAATCTTGCTTAATTGGTTGGTAAAAACAATGTTAAAGACTAACGAAGGCCGAAAGGAGTTTTCTTTATGTTTTTATTCCAAAAAGTTAGTGCACGAATTAGTATGGATTATAGTGAGTGACAAACACCATCTTGACTCATTAAAATGGATTTAGAAACGATTTCATCACGAAAAAGGCCGAAAGGATTCGTAGGAATTCTTAAGATAAGAAATGCTTTCAAACAACAAAAAGCTTAAAAGAATTGTCGTAATAGTTAATCAAGGCCGAAAGGAATTAACTAGGAGATTGAATTCTAGATATGATTTCTCATGATAAAAACCATTGATTGTGAATCATTCATATTAAGTTGTGCATCACTACAAGTCACATCCAACTTGGTTGGTTACTCTAAACAATTGGTCATAGAATCACACACAAGTATATTTGTTTTTGATTGATTGAACCTTGCTTGCTTTTAAATTTTCTTCAAATTGGATTGACACCCTTTTTGCTAAAACTTATTTTACTAAACCTAAACCCCAATTCCCTTGGGACGATCTCGACTTACCCACCTTTACTACCACGGACGAGTATACTTGCTCGTATGTGTGATTAGAGAATTGGATAAATCGTGTTTATAAATTTTAAAACTTGAACACAACGACACGCACATCAAGTTTTTGGCGCCGCTGCCGGGGAATTGTTAAGATTTTCTTGGTAGTTGGGCTTAGTAGCATAGTTTTTTTTTTAAGTTAAAAAGTAAAAAGTAAAAAAAAAAAAAAAAAAAAAAAAAAGTTTGGTTCGGAACCAACCGAATCGGATGGATGCCCATCCGATCGGTTGGTGGTCTCGGTAAAAATTTTTGTTTTAGTAATTTTTGTTATTTTTCAGTTTTTATGTTTCATTAATGCTATGATTAATTAGTTTAAGTAGTAGATTAATTAGGATAATTAATTTAAGGTTATTAGAAGAGTTTTAATATGATAAATGCTTAGTTAATTTAGTTAAATTTTTAGTTTAATGTGTGGTAGTTTAATAGTTTTTATTAAATGAGTTGATTAATTAGTTTTATGATTATTAAGTTAAGGTTAAAAGTTGATTAATTAGTTTTATGATTAGTAGTTGATTGTTAGTTTTTATTAACTAGTTAAATTTTAATTATTTAGTTTCTTCTTAAAAAAAATTATAAAAAGGTTATAAGTTTAGTTTTAATATATAAATATATATAAAAAAAAATTAAGTTTTTCGATCTAACCGATCGGACGCTGCCCGCATCTGATTCGGTTGGGGCGATTTCATTTTTTGCATTTTGTCCATCCGATCGGATGGAATGTAATACCGATCGGATGGTTGTCTTGGTAAAAGTTTTTATGATTTTTAATTTTCAGTTGTTTTGATGTTTTAATAGTTTGAAGTTGTTTGTTTGCTTATTTTGGTTTTACATTTGGATATGATTCGATTATAACTAACCCTCACGCTAATAGTTTGGATTTTTGTTTTTGTGGTTATGTTATAGTTAGTGCTTAAGTAGAATGGAGAGTTTAAGCAATGTTTCGGAGTACTTGAGAAATTTGGAAGAAATGTTGAAAGATTCAGGTGATTCTTTGGAGAAATTGGAAAGTATTTTGGACGAAGCTAAGGTTGGTTTAGAAGGAAAAGAAGAAGTTGGCGAAAGCATTGTTTGTTTACCTAAGGAGAAAAGAGTAGTTGTGTTTACACAAGCACCACCTAGAGAGTTTGATGTACCATTTATGAGGTATGCTACACCATGTGGTGTAGAAGGCATTAAAGCTTGGGATGCTCAACTTAATATGGAGTATGGTGAAAATTATATTACGGAGGAGATGCTTGGTAAGCTTGGCTTTGTTAGGCTTGATTATGAAGATTATGGGAGACAGATAGTGCGAGATGTGAATGTTAATATTCATGGTTATGTTTTCAAGATTGACTTTGTTGTGTTGGAATATGGAAATTCAGGTGAACCAGAAGTGATGTTTGGTAGAAATTTTATGGTTAAGACTAAATGTAGGGTTGATTTTGCTTTGGGAGAGATGAGAATTGATGTAGATGATGAGATGGTAGAGAAGAAGGAAGGTAGAGGAGAGATTGTGAAAATGGGAAAGGCAAATAGAAAGAAAGCACCACTTAACAAACTTACCCAACCCTCCACCCCTAAGAATGAGAGTTCTTCATCAAGTTCACCACCCAAATCACCCCAAGAAGTTAAACCATTGACTCAAAAGCAGAAGGAAGCAGTTTTGGAAAACTTAGAAATGAAATTTAAGGAGCTTATGGAAGAGAAGCCGGTTATAGAAGTGTTGAACAATTACATGACTTATCGTAAGAAATTAGATGCGGTTATGATGGCAACAGCTAGGCTAGAGGATAAGAATTTTGATGAGTTTGCAAGGGAAAGGATAGTTGAGAATGGGTTGCCTAAGAAAGAGAGCGATCCGGGAAATTTCGTGTTACCAATTAAGGTAAATGGAACCGATGCGATGTATGCATTGGCCGATACAGGAGCAAGTGTGAATGTGATGCCGTATCCATTATACAAGAGATTAGGACTTGGTAATCCTCAACCAAATCAATATAATCTTACTATGGCTGATAATTCAAGAGCAAAAGCAATGGGAGAAGTGAAGAATGTTAAAGTTCAAGTAGGATATCAAGCTTTCTTAGCCGATTTTCTTGTGCTTAATATTCCGGTGGATAAGGAGTTACCATTGTTGTTAGGAAGAACGTTTTTGAGAACTTGCGGAGCTATTATAGATATGGGTAGAGGTACTATGACTATTAGTGATGGAATCTTGAAGCATACTTACTATCCTAGACCTAGAGGCAAGATTGTGAAGGAAGTGCATGAAGATGAAGAAGAAGAAGATCATTTAGGTTGTTTCGAAGTTGGTAGAGATAAAGAGGGAAGACCTAAATATGGGTCGATTGTCCCTAGTTACTTTGTTATTGAAGATGAGTTGGAAAGAGCTTTAGCTATGGAGGTTTTCTATAACCCATTCAAAAATGTTTTTGTGTTCAATAAATTGACAGATTTTCTTGGATCTTTACCGGTTCAATTGAAGAATTTGGAATGGGGACCCGAATGAGCTAGTGTTTACAAGAAGGAAGAAGGTGATGGAGAATGGCATGTGAAGTTTGATATAGTTTGTCCGGATGGAAGAAATTTTGCAAGAAAGTTTAAAACGCAAATGACTAATCGGGAGTTGTCCGGCAAATTTCAAAGTGAAGACATCTTGAAGCATGAATATTTTGAAGGATGAAGAAAAAAGTTGAAGAATAAAAGCACAAGGCTTGTGCTAGTGTTTGTTTGTTTTGTTTATTTTAATGCATTTTTAGTAGTTTAATATTTGCATTTAAGTTTGAGTTAAGTTAAGACCTTTTGGTTATCTTGGTTTTATTAACTTTTAATTTATGGAGTTAAGTTTTGTTTTAGAGTTGTAGAGATAGATTGAATAACAAGTTAGTAGAATAAGTGTGTTGGGTATTTTTCATACTTAAAAAGAGGTATTTTGGAATAGTAAAACATTTCTCATTTTGTTCTTACAAGAGTCAAGGTGTTGAAAGAAAGGAGAAAAAGTGAATTTTGCAAAAATTCAATCCGAATCGGTTGGTTGAAATACTGATCGGATGGAGTGAAGTGTATATACTCAAGATTTCAAAAATCATAAAAACACACACACACTCATTCCACTACACTTGGGGTTCATTAATTCGACCATTAGAAGGCTATTAAGAGTTGCAGGAGAGTTGAAAGATCATCAATGGCACCTAAGCAATTAAGTAACATCATTAAATTGTATCAATTAAGTTTTAATTCGAGTTGATTGAATTAGGTCAAAGTTTGGGCGTTTTTTATGTAGTTCGAATTAAGATGTAATTTTTCTGGAATAGATGGGTAAATGATTGAGGAATTCATTGCAAAAAGAATGAGATAGATTGATTAAGTTTTGAGAAAGAATGAATTGATTGGATTTTTAGATCAAATGGGTCGAAAACTTTGAATCAATTCTGGGTTGAAAGTGATGATTTCCAGAAGTTGTTTAGATGTTAATTAATGTTTTTAGGATGATGCATTGTGGATTAGAACATTGATAAGGTTTTGATTTTTTGAAAGTATTCATATGTTCTAAGATTGTCATGCGAGTATGTTATGGAGATAAGTGGGAAATGTAGAGACCATAGTGATTGATCAAATGCAGGATAGGGAAGAGTAGGATTTGTTAGAATTGATTGGAAGTCGAAAAGAAATTTTTTTTTGTACAGAATGCCCAACCGATTCGGTTGCGGGGCATTACCGATCGGTTGGAGGCTAGTATTCAGTCTATCCGATTCGGTTGGGTGAAATACCGATCGGATAGAACTTTCTGTGATGAAAACTGATTTTTCAAAGGTTAAGTTTTAGACTTCTAGATCATGCATGCTTAGTTTCTATGCTCTTATCCTATCATATGTTTGTGTTTTTCTACAGAGTTATCTTGCAGGAGGATCAAGTTCGTCACGTGGAAATGGTAATCCGATTGTAGCAAAGTACATAAAAAGGAATGCGAGAGAAAAGGTCAAGTACACTCTTAATCAGGAGCGTAATGAAAATTTGAAGTTTAGCAACCTGGGGATAGAGGAAAAGCACGCTTTTCGTGAGCGTCTTTCGAAGTTACAAGGGAGAAGACTTGCTAAGCCAAGGTTAGTTGATTGGAGTTTATTTCATGAATATGAATGTGAAATGGAGTTAAGGAATTTGATGAGAATATCGTATGTTTATGAGGGAGATGGTGATAGTTTTGAAGATTTTTCGTAGGAGAGAGCGTTTAGTGTTCACGAGGATGTTAATCGAGAATGGTGTTTGGAGTTTTTCTCCACATTTTATTTTGAAAGGAAGGTTGTAGATTTAGTGAATGATAAATGTGTTTGGTTTAGGCTTTGTGGTAGAGAGCATGTGTTTACTTTGCCGAATTCGCTGTCGCTCTTGGCCTATACACCGAAGATGAAATTATGCACCGTTTTTTTGCATATCACTTTATAATATTAGTTCGGAAACATAATGATTATGCAGGTTTAGCTGAATATTGGAACAGTGTTGGTGATCCGAGTTGTACTAGAAGGAATTCGTCCAAGTTAAGAAACCCATTGTTGAGGATTTTGCATAAACTGATTGCATGGGGTGTTTTACATAGGACGGGGAGTCGAGATAAGTGTAATCAACTAGATTTGTGGGTAATGAAGTTGTTGGAAGAGAAAAATGGGAATGCGGCTTGGATAATAGCCGAGTATCTTTCAAGGAGAGCACCTGGAATAAAAGATAATAGTGCGATTTGTGGAGGTCACTATGTGACCAAGTTGGTGAGAAACTTGGGTTATTATGTTCAAACTGAGTTAGCAAAATGTTCGGTAATGATGGACAGTGAGACGTGGGATGATAAAAGTTTTAATAAAGCATTGAATAGGAAGACAAGAGAGTTGGGAGCTTGGATAGAGCCGCACATGGCCGCACCTCAAGGAGCACCACAACAAACTTATCAACAACAACCGTATCAACCACCACCACAAGTTGGGAATGTTCATGTTCCGGGTAGTTTTGACTCAGGATGGGGAGATTGGAATCGTGAATTGAATGAGATTGAGCGTAGGGATGTGTGGAGAGATTCTATAATGTTGAGGCAAAACTATAACTATGATTACTCAATGCCGATGCTTCAACATGTGGCTCATCAAGCTAATTATGAGGTACCTCCCTACAACCCATCAAATGTTCCACCCTACCCATTGGAATATGACCCGTATCCTGGACAATATCCTTACCCATATCCTGGGTACGCACCATTTCCTAACCCAGTGCCGGTTTATGGAAGAGTTCCTAACGTTGGAGCCACAAGTTTTGATGTGGGCGGTTCTTCAACGGGGGTTGGAAGAAAAAGACGAGCTTTTTCAGTTTTTAGTGATGATGAGGATGAAGATGATGGTGATGATGAAGAAGAGTTTGAAGAAAGTGAAGATGAGAGAATTAACCCGGACAACATGGAGTCCGATGACTGATGGTTCGTGATGTTATGGTTATGTTTTAAAAGACAATGATGGTTGAACAATTTCTATTTCTATTTCTTTAACTTAACTTTCGTAGGATTTATGGTTATGATTTTGGTTTGTTTTGGATTATTTTTATTTTATTATGTTTTATCTTTGGTTTGGTATTTTTGTTTTGTTGTCTCGAGTATAGTATTTGTAGTGTTTGTAGGGGAAGAATTGACGGAAGCTTAGTGTTGATCAAAAATTTGGAGTTAGAAGAACTCATTTGCCTACTTATGATCAAATAAGCCTATGCGAATTTTCTTTTCCGGGTAGTGTTTATTTATTTTTCTCTATTTTGTTTTCCTATTTCCTTTACTTTGAAGTTCGTTTTATTACATTGAGGATAATGCTAAACTTAAGTGTGGGGGAGGGAAGAAATAGGAAAAATTGTTTTAATTTTTAATTTTTGATTTAGTAGATTTTGGAATTCAAGTAACTAGAATGTGTTCGTCCTTGATTTTTTCTAGTTGTTAGATGAATTGATTCAATGGTAAAAATAAGGTTATTTAAAAAAAATTTGGAATGTAATCAAGTTATGAGAGATATTGATAACTATTGCTAGTACATTTTATCACCACTCTAAATTGTGAGGATTTAAGCCTTTTTGTATAAAGCACTTCTTATGCTTTATATTTCGTTATGAGTATGCCGGTGATTATGTTGATTCTAGAACTTGTACTTGTTATGCATTACGGTTAAAATTACTTTCAAGTAATAAAATATATTCAAATGATAAGAGGCAAATTAGGATTTTTCACCAAATGGCCTTCCGTTTACAATTTATTTTTGCTAATCGCATTGGTTAGTTGTCTTAAGTAATTGGAACCCATTTGTTAGCGTTATCTTATACGCTAGATACCCTTAGTTACACCCTTTTGAGCCTATCTTTTCTTTTGATTAAATCCAGAAAAGTACAAAAAGATTTTACACCTTACACCTTAGAATTTCCCGAATCAAGTTCAGATGAAGTCCAAAACTATTTATTTTTGAGGATTGCATGTTAACCACACCTTGTATATGTATATGTTGTTTCAATGAAGAAGGAGGTCTCTACTCTTATTTGTATTTTTTGTAGTGTGTGCTCATCCAAAGTGTGGGGGGGACGTTGTGTTATTAAAAAAAAAAAAAAAAAAAAAAAAAAAAAAAAAAAAAAAGCCAATGAGCTATGAAAGTATGGAATGATGAAAATAAAATAGTCAATGAGCTATTAAGGAAGGGAAGAGTTTATGTGAAATGCGGAAAAATAATAATCGAAGAAGTTTGGTGGAGTAATCATTTGTGATATAAAGAGTTTGGGACGGAATTTGGACTTGATTCTTATTTGATTTTATTTTGTAGAACCAAATCAAAATTCCCATGTCTTATCCTTACCCTTACCAATTACTTTATTCGTTGTTAGCTTTCGAGCATCCGGATTTAGTGATGGCTTTGTTTAGATATGAAGTACATGAATGTTCTAGTGACCATCCGAGTTTTTGAATAGTTGAAAAACGTTGTTAGCGATCTAGTGAGTAAATTGGTGACCATCCGTTGTGCATGTAACATCGTTAGCGAACCAAGGTACAATCTAGTGACCATCCGTTGCTTAACTAAACAAAGATTCGTTGTTAGCGAGCTATGATGTTCTTGTATGAAGTATTTACGCATTAGCTAGGTAATCAAAACCCTTCAGCCTAAAACCAAATAAAAGACCTCTTTGATGTTTTATTTTGTTGTTTTGATACAAGTACAAGCTTATGGTAAGAAACATGAATCATGACTGAGCGATTGAGTGATTTACAATCAAATATACCTTCGAGTGTTGTGTGAATTTAAAATTTTCTTTGTGAGATGCTTAGTGATGTTATCAAGCTCGATTTAACTTACGTATATTTCAAGGATTTTTCATAATTAAAGTAAAATAACAATTGTCCTATTGGGATGGTTGTTAGCTTTTTATAATCATAATGAAGATGCCATTGAGTTCAGTTTTTCTAAAAATTAGACTTGCTCGAGGGCGAAACAGAACTCAAGTGTGGGGGATTTGATAACGCTTAAATCTAACATGTTTTTAGGCGCGTTATTGCTAGTTTTGTGCATCATATTTGGTTATATTTATGTGTATTTGTTGCTAAATGATGAAAAAGTGTGTATGCAAGTAAATATAGCCAAGTGTAGGAAAAGTTGAGGAAAAGACGAAGAAATGAAGAGATTATGCACATTTGGAGAATTACGAGAGAGAAACCACGCGATACTTCAAGGATTTGATTAGTTCAAGATTTCCATGCTTATATATCAAGAAAAGATCAAGTTCTATGATAGGAAGTAGTGGTACAGCGAAGGATCAAGCACGTAACGAGAAAAGAGAAAGAAAAAATAAAGTTGTATGGCAGAGTGATCCATCCGATCGGATGGCACCCGCATCCGAATCGGATGGGTGAAGGTTATTTTACCGAGAGCTCCAACCGATCGGTTGGCCAACGCTGGAGTTACAAAGTTGCATTTAATGAAGAAGTTAAGCCCCATAATCATTGAGGCTTATCATTTCTCTGCTATTTACTGATATTGGACGTTTTTGCTTGGAGAATAAGGGTTTCCTCACTTATTTAAGAAACCCTTGGCTAGTTTACAAGAGAGAAGTTTTTGGGAGGTAACAACCCAAAAGTAAATCGAGTGAGGCTTACACCAAGTCTAACTAACTTATTATTATTGCCCGAAAGCTTGTAGTTGCTGTAAAAACGTCCAGGAAGCCTTGAGTTCGAGTCTCAAGAGTTGTGTCCGTGTGTGGAGTTGTTTACGTGTAATCAAAGGCGATTGGTGTGGATTGCTATAGTTCCACAATTCTAGTTCTTGTAATTCCTCGATTAGATATTTCTTGTTGAGTTATTATGAACTACTTTTACTTTTACTATAAGATGAATGAAAGTTTGGTTAATTACTTGTGTTTGATTATGATTGTTATGGAGTGATTTTGGTTGTACTTGTGTGTGTATGATGTGACAATTGTTGGAGTAATCTTATCATAGTGATGCATGAAAAATATATCTTGTTTTATGAGTTTGTTGAGATACAATCTAATCTTGCTTAATTGGTTGGTAAAAACAATGTTAAAGACTAACAAAGGCCGAAAGGAGTTTTCTTTATGTTTTTATTCCAAAAAGTTAGTGCACGAATTAGTATGGATTATGGTGAGTGACAAACACCATCTTGACTCATTAAAATGGATTTAGAAACGATTTCATCACGAAAAAGGTCGAATGGATTCGTAGAATTCTTAAGATAAGAAATGCTTTCAAACAACAAAAAGCTTAAAAGAACTGTCGTAATAGTTAATCAAGGCCGAAAGGAACTAACTAGGAGATTGAATTCTAGATATGATTTCTCATGATAAAAACCATTGATTGTGAATCATTCATATTAAGTTGTGCATCACTACAAGTCACATCCAACTTGGTTGGTTACTCTAAACAATTGGTCATAGAATCACACACAAGTATATTTGTTTTTGATTGATTGAACCTTGCTTGCTTTTAAATTTTCTTCAAATTGGATTGACACCCTTTTTGCTAAAACTTATTTTACTAAACCTAAACCCCAATTCCCTTGGGACGATCTCGACTTACCCACCTTTACTACCACGGACGAGTATACTTGCTCGTATGTGTGATTAGAGAATTGGATAAATCGTGTTTATAAATTTTAAAACTTGAACACAACGACACGCACATCAGATCATTTTCGCATTATGTTGGAAACTTTGCGTCAGAATAAACTTTATATATTCTGGAAGTTTGGTATTGGTTGGGACAAGTGGCGTTCTTAGTTGATGGTATTATTAGGATTCTGCGAAGATGGAAATTATCACCAAATGGCCAAGACCGATGACAGTTACAGAAGTTAGAACCTTTTGAGTCTTGTAGAAAAATTGTGGAAGATGTTCATGACTGGCGTTACCATTGACGAAGCTTATGAGAAGATGAGAGAAGTTTAGTTGGGATGAGAACTGAGTTTTAGAAAAGCTGAAACAGAAATTAGCTCCTACTTCCATACTTTCAGGTGAGTACCAATTTTTTGACATTTCAAGAAGAGACATGGTTATGCCTTTATACAGTACGAGAAGGTTATTGCTTATGCATCAAGACAACTAGAACCGTATGAGGCGAATTATTCAACGCAGAACTTGGAGTCAGCAGCAGTGGTGGTTGTTAGTAAGATTTGGAGGTAATTTTTGTGTGGCGGATTTTGATCTGTGTTGAAGGCTTGAGGAAACTATTTAACTAAGGCACACAGTTTTTACTTCTTTATTCATCTTAGTTGTACTATGATGAATTAAGATCTGGAGCAGACCTTCTGGTGGAAAGACATTTAGCAAGTTGGCAGAAACCTTTAATCTAGAGATTATTTGGGTTAGTTAGCACACCTGCAGTGATCATGTCTGAGATTCGTATCTTACTTCATAATTCTGGGAAGATCTGCAGAAGGCTTGAGGAATCAGACTCAAGATGGCAAGCTGATGGCAAGTGAATCCTTTCAGACTTATGTATAAACGGAAGTGTAAAGCACCTTTTAGTGGAATAAGGTCGGAAGATTGTTTATTAAAGTTCGGAGTTGATTTTAGTGACGAATAGAACAATTACCGTTGTAGGAGAAGAACTTTGAAATTTCAGACCGGAGATTGTGTATTCTTGGGTGTCTCCATACAGAAGTGTTAAACATTCTGGCATATGATGGAGAGTTATTCAGCGATTCATTAGTCCTTAGGTTCTGATGTGTTCAAATTATACCCAATAGGAATTACAAAGGAAATATGCAAAACCCCGGTTCGTTGTCCCGACGAAGATTGAATGGAATTGTGATTCGGGTTCGTGAAACGTGCAGTGAATAGTGATAAGAGAGATATAATGGGTATTTAAGCTAAAATATGTAAACATAAACAGAAAACAACTAATTAAGCTAGGGAAATGCTATTCTAAAGCAAACGTATCTAAAAACGTAAAGGAATCCTAAATACGCGCGAATAAATCAAAAACTACGTACGAGCGAAACTATAAAAGTGAAATTAGAGCACTACTAATCCTACGGGCATGAAAATAATTTTCCTACATTCTAAATGATAAAAGTAAATTTTGGAAAAAGAAAAATATTTTTTTTTTGACTTTTTAATTAATTAATATGAATTAAAAACTAAAAGAAAGAAATTAAATGTTTAAAAATAGTAAATGATTTTGGAAAATTCTAAAACTTTGCAGGAAAATACTTTAAAGTAAACTAAATCTAAGAAAAATAAAATTGGTGAAACAGTTATTCGAAATAAGCAGAATAAAAGCAAAACAGCTAATAAGCTACGAGATAAAATCTAGTATAAGAAATAAATAATGTAAGATAAAACTCAAGCATAACTAAGAGCATTCTGGTAAAGCGTGTGTGTGTTTAGCTGAGAGACCAGGGTTCGAGTCCCATGGTCTGCCTATTTTTGCAAATTATTTTATTTTTGATTTTTTTCTTAAAAAACTGATTAAGCAATTAAAATAAGCAACTTTTAAAACTGAAAACTATTAGTGAAGATAAAAAATAAGGTAGGAAAAAGGCAAAATGGACAGATCTAAGGTAAAAAGGCAAATAAGCTAATCTATAAGGCCAAAAGACTGATAAGCTCTGAAATAAGCTAAAGGCAACTAAGGGAACTCTAAATAAGCAGATCTAATCTAATAAGCTACCCTAAATAAGCCATTAAGCTAGAATAAAAAAAACAAAATCCACTCAAGGACTGCTGATGTAATCAGCAGCCTTGTCCCTACTTGCAGGCTTAATATTAGCTAATTAATCCCAATGAGATCCCACAAAAACTGAATGAAACTAAAGTTAAACCACCAAAGTGCTTAAAAACTAAAAACTAGACCTAAGGGAGCTTAATTGCAGCTTATAAATAAGCTGCAAATCAGTCAAGTAAGCAAAAAATGCTGCTGAACTGCTGATGTGCAGGGCAGAAATAGGGCTATTGGGGATTAATTTTAAGCACTATTATATCTACTAAAAGCCAAAAAAAAACTTAATACCCTAAAAGTTCAATCACTAGAAAACTTATAACCAAAAGTTCAGATCATAACAAGCTAAAATGCATCTAAAAAAATAGTTTGGAAAGGGGGAAATAAGGGCTTGCTTACTGATGCATACTGCTAGTGCAGACTGCATTTTGCAAAAACATAACAAAACTTATGTAAAACCTAAATGAGCCAAACTATTAATGAAATTCAATTTTACCTACTGTAAAAACTTCAATAACACCAAATCAAGCACTTCAAGAACTTGAGCTTTTAAGGAACTCATTAACTGAGTTTTCAGTCTCAGTTTCATGAGATCAAACTTAAATACTGAAAAACTTTTAAAGCATATCAACAGCTGTAACTAACTCCTAACTTAAGCTAAAAATAACCAAATCAAACCTGGATCTAGATGCAAATGAACAGAACTGACCCTTTTTGACCCATTATAAGATTGAACCAAACACCCCTTATCATAGGGCTGTTGAGAATTTTAACAAAGAAAACCAAATTAAACTGAGCTTTAAGGAACTAGGATATTAAACTTGACATGAACAAACACAAACAAGTGAAATTAAGCTGAAAAGTAGCACTTGAGAATAAGCAATAAGCAGTTTGACCAAAAGTTTGACTTTCATTAAAAAAAAACTTAAAACTTAGTACAAATAGAAAACTGGAAAGCAGAATTACAATAAGCTGAACTGATAAGCTAAAATAAGCTAGAAATAATCTAAATTTATCCTACTCCTAACCCTAATAATCTACTCACTATCTAACTACTACTATCTAACGTTTTTTGCTGTGAGAGAGTGGGGCTATTTATAGCTGAGCCCAGGAGAGATTAGGGTTTCTGAGAGCCTTCTGGATGCTTGAATCACCACCCTTGATCTTCCCTTGGTCACCAATCCTAGATTATCAGCCCTTGGATCGTGCATAGTGCTGTCACAACCAATCAGAGTCTCTCATTTGTCCCACGTGTCATTCCATACAATATTCCTGACATGTCAGGGTTTCTAGAAGCTTAAATCATTGGGTAAAATGAGGTGAGGTGGGGTAAAAATGGAGGTGAGGGAGATGCACAGTAACTGTGTAAAAGAAATGGCGAGTTAAGGTTTTAGGGGTTTTTTTTTATTGTTAAATGATTTGTTGACCGGGTTATCTGACCGGGTCAGTGGGTAACGGGTTAAAGTTTATAGTGGAAAATCCGGATTAATAAGTTGGGTTGGATGATGGGTTGTGGTGATCCGGATGTGGTTTGTTTTGGGCTGTGTGGGTTATTATTTTATTTTATTTTTTTTTGGCTTTTGTTTTTAAGCTTGGATCAGGTTTAGTAGTAGGATTAGTTTTGAAATTTTGCAAAGTGTAAGGGCCAATTCTGCCAATCTTCTGAAATGTGATCCAAGGGCTACTTTTGATGATTCTTCAAGGTTGATTTTGTGCACATTCTTTGATCATTTGCTTCCCCGGCGTCGGCTTTCGACACTTTTCCAAATCTTGTGCTCGTTTTTGTCTCTTTAGCATGATTTATGTCCGTTTCCTTGATATCCGTGCCTGCACAATTACAAACACAAAAACATACATATTTGGCATTTATAGATCATTTTTTTGGTCGTTTAGGTCTGTTTTCGGTCAAATAAAAGTATGTGTTTAAGCACATACCAGGTTCATCCTTATCACTACATATATTCTACCGTTTTCGTTAGGTATTTGGTACGTTCGATATTTCGATATGAGCTTCGTTGATCATTTGTATGCTTCTTTGATTCGTTCGGAACCTTAGATAGAAATGATGAGAGTTCCTACCATTTAGCATTACCTCCGTATTTGTCTTATGTTTTAGTTCATGTATCTCTTTTGAGATGCTACAGCTATTGTCCGTTACATATATGTTCCGTATCCATTGGATCAGATTCATTTTGCTGGAGAGCCTGGGGCTATCCTAGTTTGTCTGGATCAAGTCATGAGAAAACCTCTTCGTTCATTAAAATCTTTTTGATTAGAAGAACCAATCCGAGTGAGTTAACATTTTCATCGTGATCTGGTACGTTTCCGATTGATCTTTTTAATTCAAATTTCGAGGACGAAATTTTTCTTTTTAGAGGGGAAGAGTTGTAAACCCCAAAATATTTGGACCATAATTTTTGCACCATTTTGAATTTTAACCTAAGTGTGATTTATAATATTATGACATATTAAAAACTATGGGTTATACATTTAAACTAGATTTATAATTAAATCCTAATCTAATTAAACTAATAGCCTAAGTTTCCCTAAACTAATTCTATCCTAAAAAAAATCATAGCCTAACGACATCCTGGCCCCCTTTTCTTTCTTTTGGTCGTGGGTTTTGAAAGAGATAAGTACAAAATAATTACATTCCAAACTTAGAAGATTACATGCCATCATATCCTCATTATCAATACACGGTTTTCCTTTAGATATACACGCTATTTCCCTATCATAAACATTCGGCTTCATTCCTTGTTTTTCTCCTACACCGAACTAGAAAACACTCACACCATTCGTCCCTTGTTTTGCTGCCAAGAAAGAAGAGGAAGAAGGCTCGTGGTGATCAAGGTTGAGGGTGCAAGTCGTTGGAGTTTCCTTGGAGTTATACGAGTCTAGTTTTTTTTCCATTCGGTTCTGTTCTAAGTCGATACACAGGTTCCTTTCTTCTTTTTTTCTCTTCCAGTCGACATGACACATGTATAAACAAAGATAAAAATCATGCTAAGAAAACCCTTGGATCATGTTAATATGCTGAATGATATGCCTCGTTATATATCACATAAATCATACTCATAATCATATATTACATGCCCTTTATGACTGAATTGTATCGTGTTATATTGTGTTGTTTGTGTCACTTTTCCAGCCCTAGGTCGACTTGAACTAAACCTTAAACAAGCCCTAATTCACAGCCTTAATTGCACATTGATTGGCGTTAAAAACATGCATAAAATCATAAGTATTTGCGCCTTTGTCTGATGGGTTGTGTCGCTGTTTTGTGTGGTGATTTGGTGTCTTTGTCCCAGCCTGATGTCGACCCTAATACAACCTTACACCAGCCCTAAGAATCTGTTAAG